>JAXIVJ010004177.1:0-85847 GCA_036785665.1 Chirona hameri | reverse complement strand
GAAGGCGAGGCCGGCGTTGTTGATGAGAATGTCCACCGAGCCCCACTCGGCCACCACGCGACTGAAGAAGTATCGCACCTGCTGCTCCTCGGTCAGGTCGCAGGGCACGGCCAGGAAGCGCTCAGAGTCCGCTCCCAGAGACTGCTTCAGAGCCTGAGAGTTCAGAGACACCCCGCGTGAGACACACACACACGAGCACACAGCACGCGTGTGTCACAAACATCCCACACTGAGGGATACATGTCAAGTGCACTTCCCCAGATATCGTCTTTGCAAACGAGGTGAAAGGTCCAAAATGTGACATTTAAATGCATAACTCAACAGGGCTACAGTAAGTGTATAGCTGGGGTGTATACTTAGATGAATGTACGTTAAAATGGACACCTCGCCGTATTGCGCTGTACGACAGACGCGTTATCGGTATAACGCGTCCAACTTAATATTATATGATCCACATTCCACTTCAACGCTTGCACTGCAGATATACAGATAAAGCCTTCGAAGATTAGTAGCTATGACATATTAAACAGGTTTAATCCTCGCCCTACCGTTTCTCACCTTCGCCCTACGGGGGAGGGGAGGGGGGGGGGGCGCTGACAGCCCCCCTGTTAACTTCCAAACTAAGCAGAATAGAGCAATGCGGTAAGAACCAGCATGTTGCCTGCCATGAAAGGAATCTAACAGTATGGGAGTTTTAGGTTTCAGGTCAACGGGTGACCTTCCAGGTCAAGTGAATGACCTAAGATCGACCACGTCCAAAAAATGCGATTTTGCTCTGTCCGTCATCATTACCAAAGTGATGAGTATAAAACGATTTGGTTAGCGTCAAAATGTTGGGCGTTGTATTAGCTATCTGTGAATATATCGATGTTTAGGTCTGGGCCAGTTAATGACCTCTTAGGTCACGGAAATCGTCACCATAGATGATAATTGCTATGCGATTTGCATTACAGCACATGTACAGAGCGCTTAGTATAACTTCCGAACGGAGAGAGATAGAAAGACACAGTAAAAAGTAGCGTGTTGCCTGTCATAAGGAACATCCAAAGTCATCTCATTTTGAGTATCTAGGTCAACTGGTGACCTTTGGAGTCAGGTCAATGACCATCTGGGGTCTGACATGACCTTGACGAAAAGGTCATAGGTCACTATATAATAGTCGTATAGGGGAGGACGGGGTAACCCCGACCCCCTAAGCTCTCATGTGTCTCAGAAGGAATGTAGCAGTAGTTTCAGTGAACTCTATATTTCAGTACAATATATGAACAATTTGCTACCGTTTTGAACTAAAAAAATAAGCAAAATTCCAAAGGATGTAAAAATTCTGAGCATTTTTCAAAAAGCTTACATTTTAGGGGTAACCCCGCCCCCGGGGTAATGCCGTCCACCTAGGATATCACGTAATTATATGGTTATCCTGATGACTGTTCAAGTGGTATTACGTTTCATGAATGCCAGGTGCTGTCAAAATCTTTGGCTGAGATAGTTAACAAAGTTCGAACGAGCGAGATTTAACCAGACATTCCAATGAATCCACGTGTGATCCGGTGAACCGGACCAGGTAATCTGCAGGTGTCCCCCTGCTCAGCCGCTCTCTCCTGGTGTCCAGCTACAAAATGATTCGGTGTAACCAAAGTACTCGACTAACGCAAGAACGTCTCTCTCTTCATTACAAATTCCAAAAGTACACTTTGTACTTATACACCGCCTACCCCGGGGTAACCCCGCCAGGGCGAGCGGCGCTACCCCTCGCGTTGCCATGGCAACAACACAGCGACGCATCAGAAGACAGCGCTGTTCTGGCCGCACCGTGTGCGTGACTCCGATTGCCTGAATAATTACGTACACGTAAGTAAACGTTTTTTTTGGAGTTTGAACCTCTTTCAGCGACACACAGATGAATTTCATGAATCAATAAAATTACAACAAAGTCATATGCAAACGAAATTACGTTTTATCATGTAAATAATAGCTTAAATGACAGAGCTCACCTTCCGCGTCCGGACGCTGGCGTGTCGCCGACCAAGAGCACAATCAGCTGATCATCTACGGCTTATATTAAACGAGATCAGAGGGTGGACGGTATTCCCCCATGGGCGGTGCTCCCCCGTCCTCCCCTACACTTCAAATTTGATAGTATACGTATAATTGTTGTAAACTCAGCTACTGAAAATTTCACCAAGATGCGCCGCATGTGTAAAACTGAAAAGGCTGCGTTATTGCATAGGCGTAAGGCGTTATACAACCGTTTAACTATGCGTTAATGATTTCCAATAAAATTAAACCGAATTGATTCATTTTGATTACGCTCAGCTTGATAAATTATTTTTGGATTCGATTCAGCCGCATTATATTTTTTTGGAATATATTTAGCCGATTTGAATCCTCTTAAACTTCGCCGAAATTGTACTATAATGAATTATTGGATTTTCTCATACCTCTCATTTGGGTTTGCATGTTAAATGTCCTATTCTACCGTGCGGAATAAGAGTGCAGAACATCTTTATTCTGCACTCTTATTCTGCACTGTTCTGCTTTCACGCTTTCATTCAGCAGATCCGCTTCAGAGTAATTCATTTCACCTATGTATTTTTGTATGTGTTACCGCTGTTTTTCGCATAAATTCAGATCATATTTTACTTGAGAATAAACAAGTTTTTTTAGAGGTTTACTTGAGGTTTATTTGTTGAGGTTCAGTTGAGGTTTACTTGAGAGGTTTACTTGTTGGCTACGGTATGAGAAATACCTTTCTGAACTTTGCTGGTCATGACCTTGGGCCTTGTTGTTATAGGGCCTTGGTCATGACTGCCAGTCTCGGTGTCAAAAAAGATTTGTCACTCGACCTTCGGTCTCGTGCCAAATATTTTCAACCACCTCGACTGGCAGTCATTTCCCAGCATCGTTCATAAATATATATTCTGGTGTTGGTACACTTTATACCAGTTTATGTCCGTTCGACTCTTTTCCACGGTACTCAACTACTGCCTGGTGCACTCACAGCGTATCGTAACCCATTGTTACGGATGAAACTGTATCTATATTCAGCAGTGGGGGAACAGAGAGGAGACCGCCATCTGAGCCAGCTGTTTGGTATTCCATGCGGCGGTGCTATTCGATCTCAGTACGCCTCACGTGCCGGTGTGACTACGTGCCCTGCTGACGGCGGGGGCGGCCGCACTCAGTCCATCTCCAGCGCAGCATGTTAAATGGATATTCCCACCTCGCAAGCCAATGTGGAGTTTTTGGTGTGTATCGGTAGATACACACCAAAACGCGTGTCCACGCGCGTCCGATTTCACCTGCATAATTTGGTTCCCGAAACTTCCCCCATTAGATTTAAAAAAAATACATTTGCACCACTCATGATTGGCACACATTCGTAAAATTGGAGTCACCTCATCACTATTTAGAAGCACTTCTTTGCGGACTATGATTTGGTTTTGAATATTGCAAACTCAACATCACCATTCCGTCAGTGCACTTTAAAATTAAAATGCGTATACAGTTCATTATATTTTCAACAACCATAGCCTCTTTCATAATAAAACATGAATAAAACAGCAAGAATGGCTATGGCTCGACTTTGGGGCCGTAGAAGATTTGTGACCAATACCTTATAACACAGATATACTTTTCAAGGTCAAGTCTCGGCGAATTCGGACGCTTCGGCTTTGGGCGGGCGCCAATTTCGCAGCCAAACTGGACGAAAGCGGCCATCATGAATCTAGTACTGAGCACAGCTGGGACCAACGTTTTGGAGTCAGAAGAAGACAAAAATATAGATACCCTGCTTTAGGTGCTGCAGGAGCAAGTTTAAGCTTAAGCATACACGATTGCTGATCCCCACCATTCATTTAAGTGGCTTTTTATAAATCCTCCGGAGGTGGCAATATCCCTTTAATACTGCCACGAGCGAAGCAGCAAGTTAAACTGCCACGCGCTTACCTAGCAGCAGCAGCCTGATGCATAGTAACCAGCCTCCAACCACCCGCACCTCTAGAAGCCGATCTGCGCAACCCTTTTGCGATACAGCCACAGCGGTCACTGGCACCCGCATAGCAGGCACTACTCATGCGAAACAGGCGCACATCGCGTCACGTTTGCCTTGCCTGCAGTTTGTCGGCGTTTCTGGCGCAGCCTGCCACCTTGACCCCGGCGGCGACCAGGGCCCTGACCAGACCCTCTCCGATTCCGGAGCTGACCCCAGTGACTACGGCCACGCGCCCCGCGTACCGCTCCATCGCCAGACCGTTGCTGCCGCCGTCCCCGGCACGTCCCTGGAATGGAGGCGACTGGCAGACGAGTGCTGCGCTCGGGTCGTGTCGGAGGATTGAACACACACAGGAGCCCACCCTGCCCCACAAACAGCTCTGTGAAAACTCCGCTGGCCAATCTCTCGTCCAATGACACCAGAGAAGACATGGTCTGGTTTGGAAGAAATGAAGAATGAATGCTTTAGAAGCAGGGGAAGACGGCTGATTATGCACGAGCTGAAAAAAACTGTACCTACGATGTTGCCTCATGACAGGATTAGACGGGATTGCACGAATTTATACGTACAATATAATTTCTTCTGAATGTGCAAGTAAATAAATGAGCCGCAAATCTCCACATGAATCTGTATGTGCAAACTGTTATAAAACAGCATCTATTTTACTCCTTACCTTCTCAGTGAAACTCGTACGAATGTCGGCGCTCGCGTCACTGCTGTCTCCCTCCGTGTCCGGATTGCGGCCGGTCAGACGAGAGGTCGGCGTCTGTGTGTGCCCTTTAGTGCTCACTCGACCACTATGCACAACCCCGACTGCTATCGGTGCCAACTGAGCGACAAGTGTCACGTTCCGATAGATGATGACCTTAGATATGCTCGGGTAATTGCGAATAATTTCCTGAGCTATTTGGGTAATGGTAAGCTACTTAAAGAGACAAGTGGACAGCGAAGAAGGGGCACCAGCTGTTACCAAAGTGCTGTTGTCGATTGTGTCCCAACTGATCATGGGCGATTGTGTATATAAGGTACTGGAGTTATGGGCGATTGTGTATATAAGGTACTGGAGTTGTGACTGCAATCAGTTACTAAACGCATTAGAGTTGTTTAGCGATTTGTTTAATAGAACGTGTAACATACGACTGATTTCGTGACAGAACATGAAGTGCCAAAATATCGAACGAAGATTGTCGAAGGACAAAGTATTGAATCGTGCAATACAATTACAAAGTATCCACTCATTAACTATTGGAGGCCAACTATTGAATGGTTTACTAATTAGTGACTTAAGTAGGACTTTAGGGTCATACTTTGTTCGTTACTTTTAGTGACTTAATTAATGACTTAACTTTGAAATTATGATTGACTATCATTAAATACAAAATCAAACATAGGATTTGTATGACAGTTATGTAAACAAAGAGTTAGACTTTATGACGAAGCATTTCAAGAAGCGATCAAACAAACCTGTAAAATTGAGCTACTTTCCACTCAATTATAGGTAAGCATCCAATCACACTTTTACCTATAAAAAATGGAGGAGGGCCAGGGTAGGTTCTTTAGACAAGATGTCGCAAGGAATCACGCAAAAAAAAACATTACAAAAGTTTAGCACCGTCGCTTACCCTAATAATTTTTCTGGATGCGACCCCAACCACATTTCAGACAGCATGTGCATACATGCTGTTTAGGATTTAATTATACGTCATGCAACCAGGGAAACCTCTCATACTTCACACCGCTGAGACCAAATATACCAACTTTTCTGAGATCGATGCGAATAGCACAATAGGCCAGATTATGTCGCTACAGTTGTCCAATGTCCAACGTCCAGGGACGTCTCCCACTCGGACGCTTGGGTCCAGGGACGTCTCCCACCCGCCCCCTTTCCCCAGGCTCCGCCCATGACATGTTTATGCTAAACTGGTCTGTCTGTCTACCATCTGACTTGTTCTGACAGTGGATGCCGTGCCAGTAAAGCTTCCGAGTCCCTACGGGCCTCGGTTTTTTCCTGTATGTACTCACTCAAAAGAGTAAACATTTGTGTCTGTCTGTCTGTCGGTAGGTATGATAAGACTCTAAAACTGCCGGAGAGGTTCCTCATCCAGTCTGAGAAGTGAGAGGGCTCTCCACCCTTCTGAGGAGCCCCTTGACCGGTTTATGAAGGCATTCGAAGTACCTTAGACGGCTCCTGTCTAGCGTGAGAGGGCACTAGCCTTTCTGAGGAGCCCTAAACTTGCATGAGAGGTCTCTCGGCTGGCCTAAGATGGCGCTCTACCGGCCTAAGAGCCAAAATGACCCACTGCCAACGCTAAGAGGAACCTCGCTTGACCTCGGACGACGCTCGTCTGACCTGATAAGGCCCTCGTCTGGACTGAGAGGAACCTCGTCTATCCTGGGAAGGCCCTTTTCTAGCCTGAGACGAACTTGAGACATTCTGAGTCCCCTCAGCTGACCTTAAGGTTGGTCAAAAAGTGTCCAGTTGGTTGGGTGGTGGTGGGGGGAGGGAGGGGGGGGGGGGGGGTAACTGCCCCGCGCCCTTGCCCCTCGGCCCTGCATATGCCACTCCCGTGCCACTGCCACTGCCACTGCCACTGTCACTGTCACTGTCACTGCCACTGCCACTGCCACTGCCACTGCCACTGCCACTGCCATTGCCACTGCCACTGCCACTGCCACTGCCACTGCCACTGTCACTGCCACTGTCACTGCCACTGCCACTGTCACTGTCACTGCCACTGTCACTGTCACTGTCACTCCCGTGTCACTGTCACTGCCACTGCCACTGCCACTGCCACTGCCACTGTCAATGTCACTGCCACTGCCACTGTCACTGCCACTGCCACTGTCACTGCCACTGTCACTGCCACTGCCACTGTCACTGTCACTGTCACTGTCACTGCCACTGTCACTGCCACTGCCACTGCCACTGTCACTGTCACTGTCACTGCCACTGTCACTGTCACTGTTACTGTCACTCCCGTGACACTGTCACTGCCACTGTCACTGCCACTGTCACTGCCACTGCCACTGCCACTGTCACTGTAACTGCCACTATCACTGCCACTGTCACTGTCACTGCCACTGTCACTGCCACTGGCACTGCCACTGCCACTGCCACTGTCACTGTCACTGCCACTGCCACTGCCACTGTCACTGTCACTGTCACTGTCACTGCCACTGTCACTGTCACTGCCACTGCCACTGCCACTGTCACTGCCACTGCCACTGCCACTGCCACTGCCACTGTCACTGTCACTGTCACTGCCACTGCCACTGTCACTGTCACTGTCACTGTCACTGTCGCTGTCACTGCCACTGTCACTGCCACTGCCACTGTCACTGTCACTGTCACTGTCACTGCCACTGCCACTGCCACTGTCACTGACACTGCCACTGTCACTGTCACTGTCACTGTCACTGTCACTGTCACTGCCACTGCCACTGCCACTGTCACTGTCACTGACACTGCCACTGCCACTGTCACTATCACTGCCACTGTCACTGCCACTGCCCCTGACACTGCCACTGTCACTGTCACTGTCACTGTCACTGTCACTGTCACTGCCACTGCCACTGTCACTGTCACTGCCACTGCCACTGCAACTGCCACTGCCACTACCACTGCCACTGCCACTGCCACTGCCACTGCCACTGTCACTGTCACTGCCACTGTCACTGCCACTGTCACTGCCACTGTCACTGTCACTGTCACTGCCACTGCCACTGTCACTGCCACTGCCACTGGCACTGCCACTGTCACTGCCACTGCCACTGTCACTGCCACTGTCACTGTCACTGTCACTGCCACTGTCACTGTCACTGTCACTCCCGTGCCACTGTCACTGCCACTGTCACTGCCACTGCCACTGCCACTGCCACTGCCACTGCCACTGCCACTGCCACTGCCACTGCCACTGCCACTGTCACTGCCACTGTCACTGCAACTGTCACTGTCACTGTCACTTTCACTGCCACTGTCACTGTCACTGCCACTGTCACTGTCACTGTCACTGTCACTGTCACTGTCACTGTCACTGCCATTGTCACTGCCACTGTCACTGCCAATGGCACTACCACTGTCACTGCCACTGTCACTGTCACTGCAACTGTCAATGTCACTGTCACTGTCACTGTCACTGTCACTGTCACTGTCACTGCCACTGTCACTGCCACTGTCACTGCCACTGTCACTACCACTGTCACTGTCACTGTCACTGTCAGTGGCAGTGGCAGTGACAGTGACAGTGGCAGTGACAGTGACAGTGACAGTGACAGTGACAGTGACAGTGACAGTGACAGTGACAGTGACAGTGACAGTGACAGTGACACTGTCACTGTCACTGTCACTGCCACTGTCACTGTCACTGTCACTGCCACTGTCACTGCCACTGTCACTGTCAATGTCACTGCCACTGTCACTGCCACTGCCACTGTCACTGTCACTGCCACTGTCACTGTCACTGTCACTGCCACTGCCACTGTCACTGCCACTGCCACTGTCACTACCACTGTCACTGTCACTGTCACTGCCACTGTCACTGTCACTGCCACTGTCACTGCCACTGGCACTGCCACTGTCACTGTCACTGTCACTCCTGTGTCACTGTCAATGCCACTGTCACTGCCACTGTCACTGCCACTGCCACTGCCACTGCCACTGCCACTGCCACTGCCACTGCCACTGCCACTGTCACTGCCACTGTCACTGTCACTGCTACTGCCATTGTCACTGTCACTGTCACTGTCACTGCCACTGTCACTGCCACTGTCACTGTCACTGCCACTGTCACTGTCACTCCCGTGCCACTGTCACTGCCACTGTCACTGTCACTGTCACTGCCACTGTCACTGCCACTGCCACTGTCACTGCCACTGTCACTGCCACTGACACTGTCACTGCCACTGTCACTGCCACTGCCACTGCCACTGCCACTGTCACTGTCACTCTCGTGCCACTGTCACTGCCGCTGTCACTGCCACTGTCACTGCCACTGCCACTGTCACTGTCACTGTCACTGCCACTGCCACTGCCACTGCCACTGTCACTGCCACTGCCACTGTCACTGTCACTGTCACTGTCACTGTCACTGCCACTGTCACTGCCACTGCCACTGCCACTGCCACTGTCACTGCCACTGTCACTGTCAGTGCCACTGTCACTGTCACTGTCACTCCCGTGCCACTGTCACTGTCACTGTCACTGCCACTACCACTGTCACTGCCACTGTCACTGCCACTGCCACTGCCACTGTCACTGCCACTGTCACTGTCACTGCCACCGTCACTGCCACTGCCACTGCCACTGCCACTGTCACTGTCACTGTCACTGCCACTACCACTGCCACTGCCACTGTCACTGTCACTGGCACTGCCACTGTCACTGCAACTGTCACTGCCACTGCCACTGTCACTGCCACTGTCACTGCCACTGCCACTGCCACTGCCACTGCCACTGCCACTGTCACTGCCACTGTCACTGCCACTGTCACTGTCACTGTCACTGTCACTGTCACTGTCACTGTCACTGTCACTGTCACTGCCACTGCCACTGTCACTGCCACTGTCACTGTCACTCCCGTGCCACTGTCACTACTACTGTCACTGTCACTGTCACTGCCACTGTCACTGCCACTGTCACTGCCACTGTCACTGCCACTGTCACTGTCACTGCCACTGTCACTGCCACTGTCACTGCCACTGTCACTGTCACTGTCACTCCCGTGCCACTGTCACTGCCACTGTCACTGCCACTGTCACTGCCACTGTCACTGACACTGTCACTGCCACTGCCACTGTCACTGCCACTGCCACTGCCACTGCCACTGTCACTGTCACTGCCACTGTCACTGCCACTGTCACTGTCACTGTTACTGCCACTCTCACGGTCACTGTCACTCCCGTGCCACTGTCACTGCCACTGTCACTGTCACTGCCACTGTCACTGTCACTGCCACTGCCACTGTCACTGCCACTGTCACTGCCACTGTCACTGCCACTGTCACTGTCACTGTCACTGTCACTGTCACTTTCACTGTCACTCCCGTGCCACTGTCACTGACACTGTCACTGTCACTGTCACTGCCACTGCCACTGTCACTGTCACTGCCACTGCCACTGTCACTGCCACTGCCACTGTCACTGTCACTGTCACTGTCACTGTCACTGTCACTCCCGTGCCACTGTCACTACCACTGTCACTGTCACTGTCACTGCCACTACCACTGTCACTGCCACTGCCACTGTCACTGCCACTGCCACTGTCACTGTCACTGTCACTGCCACTGTCACTGTCACTGTCACTGTCACTGTCACTGTCACTGACACTGCCACTGCCACTGCCACTGTCACTGTCACTGTCACTGTCACTGCCACTGCCACTGTCACTGCCACTGTCACTGCCACTGTCACTGTCACTGTCACTGTCACTGCCACTGCCACTGCCACTGTCACTGTCACTGCCACTGCCACTGTCACTGCCACTGCCACTGCCACTGTCACTGTCACTGTCACTGCCACTGTCACTGCCACTGTCACTGCCACTGCCACTGCCACTCCCGCGGTGTACCATGGCTGGACGGAATTCGGCGAAGGGGATAGGGGAAGAAGTGGTAGCCCTGACCCCATAAGCTCTTTTGCGCCTCAGAAGGAATGTAGTAGTGGTTGCAGTAAACTGTAAGTTGGAGTACAACAAATGAATATTTTGATACCACTTTTAAATGAAAAGCTTCCAATATACCAGATCTGTCAGAATTGTGGACTTTGTACAACAAGCTTGTATTTATGGGGTTACCCCGTCACCGGGGTAATAGCTTCCAACTTGGATACAGCATCACCTTGATGGCTGCCCTAATGACTGTTAAAGCGGTATGTGTTTCATAGACTCCCAGGTGTTGTCAAAGTGTTTGGCTGAGAGAATTAACACGCGCCCTGGAAGGAAGAATTACACACACTGGAGGGGGGCGGATTCCGCCCCCCCCCCTTAAGATCTTGCCCCCCATAAGAGCTACAATAACGATATTTGTAGGGTAGAGAGGTTCGGTAGGTAACTCTGTTTTTCGAAATTTGCATGACCCTAGGTCATTCAAGGTCAAATGAAGTCAAATATGCCAAATTTTCCAATTTTAGCACTTCGCTCAGGAAACCCCCAAATATCTCGAAAACTATGATAGCTAGGAACAAACAGAAAAAAAAGCAATTGAAAGCTCTTGAAATATGCAATCGCCATTGCTGTCCTCAAATTTTTGCTCAGGTAAATAGTTTAGGCTACAGAGGTCCTCAAAGGTCAAGAAGGCTATTTATGGCAAAACAGTTTTTCACAAATCACCTTCTACCTACCAAAGATAAGGCAATAATTTTGACGACACTGATTCCGTGTTGTCGAGGCGCTTCGCATCATATTCATGTTGACAGTTTAAGTCAACTTAAAAATTTGACCTCAGGTCAAGGTCAAGTGGTGACCCAAGTAAGTCATGTTACATATAGGGAGACGTGTCTTGACGAAACCAACACATTGGTACCGGTTTCACTTCTCTATCTTCATTATGTCGAGTTTTGACCCCCAAAAAAGTGTTGGTGACCGCAGATGACCTCGACTGACCCTGTAGTGGCCACTAAACAAAGCAAAATGCACCTGGATCATCAATAATGGCCTATGATAGCATGATCCAGAAGGAATTGGACTGATATCATGCGTATCCTCGGACTAAGAAGCATTCTAATATTTCCCCATCGACTTATAATGGGGAGGTCACGAAATTGACTCGACCTTAGGTCACCGATATAAAAAAATCCGAGATAATCGAATTATAGGTACATATGACCTTATGAAATCCTGCAAGTTTGAAACCGATCGGCAAAAAACTGTGGCTGTGGTACGACCGCAAACTTTTTGGATGTGGGTCACGTGACCTGGTTTGGTGACCTGACCTGAGATGACCTGAGGTCAAGAATTGCACATAATGTGGTGGGTGATAGATTGCCGAACTGGGGGGGGGGGGGTCAAGACTTCGATCAATTCAGTTCAGGCACGTAGCCTGGATTTTGCTCAGGGAGGGGGCACAATACCTTTTCACCTGCCGGGAGGAAGGGGGATGCAGTCGGAGATATTTCAAACTCGATTCTTTCCATGCAACGCACATAGACTTAATGCTAAAGCTTGACGGAATCCCATTTTATCTACTGTAAACTGGATCGCTCAGGGGGAGAGGGGGCATGGCCCCTGTGGCCTACGTCCCTGATTCAGTGCACGTAGTCATATAGCTTAAACACATAGGTTAAAGGATTTGAAGGTAAATTAAAGGTGATGATGATGATTATCGCGATGTAGAGTGGAGATCTATCAGGGTTGCCAGAGACCGGAAATTAAGTTACATACAATACAATTGCAATGTAATAGCTACCAGAAAACAAGACCCGTTTTCAGTAGCCAAATATTGATGTTTCAAAGTTCAAGTCGTTTGTTCGGCGCATTAAGGGCGGATCCAGCCGGCCGTTTGGGAGGGGGGGGGGGGGGGGGGGTGGGGGGGGGGGGGGGGGGGGGGGGGGAGGGCAACCAGTTTGAGCGGATCTTACCTAGGTACCCCCAATTTCGAAAATCTCCCCGGATTTGGGCCACATTATTTTGCAACCACACGATTTCTAATGATTTTTTGTTTAGCTTTTCGACCTTTTGGGATATCGAAAAAGGTGTACCTATGTTTTCGTTCCCGACTGCAAGGGAAAAAACATGAAAAATGTGCGCTGAATCAAGCCGGCTTTGCCCTTAAGAGCAAGGACGGATCCATCCGTTCGTCTTCGGAGCCAACTACTTTTTGTTGCAGGTTTCGACGACCCTTGCAAAAAACAAGAGCATCTTAGATTTGAGCATGTTTTTGCTGTCAAGGAAAAAAAATGTTAGTGGAAAGAAGCTACCATAGAAATTTAAAACAGAACTTGGAGCATCAAATAAATGGCAGTTTTCTTCAGAATTTCCAGCTCCAAATCTCGGATAGTAAGCCGAGGGGAGGGTCCGACCGGAAAAATAAATACGCATTTCGCTGCACAAATGTTTGACGTTATCTGTTGCGCTCCGATAAAAAAAACCTAAAGGCGAGGACGTCAAACATGATCGAACCAGTCGCACTTCCGCCATTCAAAACAATAACACAGATGACCCGATCATGGCGTCAAATTAAATATGCATTTCAAGAAACTT
This sequence comes from Chirona hameri, assembly GCA_036785665.1. NCBI lineage: Eukaryota > Metazoa > Arthropoda > Thecostraca > Balanomorpha > Balanidae > Chirona > Chirona hameri. Next base: position 72,663 of record JAXIVJ010004177.1, on the reverse strand, counting down.
TAGCTACCCATCTATGCACCGCATACGGATAGGATGGTCAACTTCCGTTGCCAGGTTCTCGAAAAAAAAATATGTCCCTGCTCCCGGACCTCGAGGCCATGTGCGCATCTCGGCAGGTCCATAGATACGACACACGCAGACGAAGTAACCGATACATAAGACATAAAGACATAAAAGGAAAGTGCAACAAAGAGCATCTTGGGCCATAGGCGTAACCACCTTCCAAAAGTAGGTGGGGATGAAGTCAATTCTTTCCATGCAACGCCCATTTTTTTCTCAACAAACAGACATTTTTTTTTTAAAGCGTAATGTTTAAATCCGAAAATGCTACTGGGGACTGATCCCCAGTGATCCCAGTGGCGGTTACGCGCCTGTCTTGGGCCCATCCGAGGTTACACCCCCCTCCCTCCACCAGTCTCGCCCCTTCAAATCACCTTACTCTACCTGCATAAAAGAAGGTTAATCCCACGAGTATTTATGAACGAGGAATCTAATCTAATTTTGAAGGAAGCAAGTGTCACTGCATCAGCGACATCCTCTGGTAGCATATTCCAATGCCCTACCACCCTTCTACTGAAAAATGACTGTCGTAGCCTAGTCCTACTTTGTTTCATAATGAGTTCATGCTGATAACCTCTACCTCGATTTTCCCTATTGAACTCAAACATTCCCTTTAAATATCCAGAATGCTGACTATTTACAAATTTGAAGACTTAAATTATATCTCCTATTAGCCTTCTATATCTACGTGAAAAAATACAAAATTTCTTTAATCTATACTACAGTGAAGGCTGCATTTCTCATATTACTGCCATACAGTCTATGGCAGAAACCTGCGGCAGCCAGCCAGGCAGCGGCAGCCTGAAATAATTTAGCTGGCGACTCCCCGATCGCGCAAAGAAGTCAACAACTTCGCTGACGGATGACATTATAATGTCATCCGCATAGGTCAGACATATAGGTCTCGCGGTGGGCTTCGCAAACGATCAGCGCCTCCGTCATCCGGAGCTCGGTCATTGTCGCTCGGAGAGAGGATAGTCTTCTCCAACATACTTATCACCTTCTCCGCCTCCGCCGTTGTAGCCGGAAGGACGGGAAGGACCTACAGGAAAAAGAATGGATTTGGGCCGATTGTTCTATTGTAGACTTGCTTGACCGAAATGGTGCTGGGTAAAAATAATGAAATAAGGACACCTGTAAACGTGATAATTGTTAAACGTATAAATTACCCCTCGCCCTAGTGGGGGTTATTTGCAATTTTGCCCCCCCCCCCTGATGTTTTTCAAGAATAGCGGAAAATAGCGGAAAAACAAATTTGGCCACATTTGCCCACTACCGTTCTAAAAACGCAAATATAGCATGTATTAGACTTCACTTGGGGGGGAAACATAGTTTTTTTTGGGGGAAACATAGTTTGCCCCCTCCCCCCCCTCCCACCTTGAACGGTCTGGGGGGGGGCATGGCCGTTGACCCCCCCCCCCCCCCCCCTGGATCCGCCCCTACGGCGTATATAGACGTGGAGTGAAAATTATGTTTTATCAATTAGCTTCAGCTGTAAAGATTGAATCATATTTCTGACACTGTTCCATCATATAATAATTTTATAACATGCTATATTACTATATACTATATTACTAATATTGTTTAAACTTGCGTTGCGTCACTTTTGCCTCAAGGACAAGCTACCATTTTTTACTGCCATATGAAGTATATTTTTTGGTATTTGTAAACTTTTGCAATGCTCATCATTTGTACCATATATGGTAAAGGATATGCCATTTTCGACTACGGAAGATGGGGGGGCAAAAAGATAGTTTTGCCCCCGCTTGATTTTGCCAGAAATCACGAGAAATTCCACGAGAAATCGACCCAACAAATTGGAAAATGACACCCTCATGTCACCGATTTTGGCAAAAATTAGTATATAAGGTAATATGGGGAGCTGAAACGAGCCGTGAATGTTTTACGGCGAGCCAAGCAGTAGTTCAGGAGATATTGCCTCAGGCATTTTGTCAAGGTCACTGCAGTTCAAGCTTTATCCCGCCCATATCGCCGGGACTTTATGACGCAATATAAATTTGTCATATATCATTGGAATGGCAATGGGCTATTCTACAAGCTGGTATTGTTAGATTTTAGACTTTTCAGAAATTTCGAAAATTTTCATTTTCTTAAATTTGCTAACTTTTTGGCGACCCCTGGTACATACAAATTATAACCTTTGACCAGAGTTCGTCACGGGCCGGGCTGGCCCTATGGGCCATGGGCCGGGCCTGGACCGGGCCTGGGCTGTGCCTCAACTTTAAGAAGATCACCAGGCTCTGGACGGGCCTGGGCTGAGAATGTTGAAGTAATGCGCGCCAGCTCAGGTCAGAGCTTAAACATATCTTAACCAGCAGTTCACTTCCACAGCAACACACTGTTGCTGTGTTTTTTTTTTGGTTAGCATAGTTGGTTGATTGTTTCACATAAATAGTATACAAGTAAATGTCCTATGATAATTATTGCAAATGTTGAGAAAATATTTATACCTTAATCTGAACTGGCCAGACCGGGCCTCGGCCTCAAATTTATTCATTTGACCGGAGGCCTGTTTACGACCACCTGCGGTTCGGCGGTTTCCAGCAGGCTCTAGCCCCGCCCCTTTCCTCATGCGTCATCACAAGCAGGCGTCTCTTGAACACTGAATGCCGCGCGCGCCACTTTACGTGACATTTCTCCTGCGGTTGCTTCGTACCGGCCGCCGGAACCGCAGCCAACCTCAGCCGTGTGACGTCGTACCGTTCGCCCCATCCCCACTTTAGTTACTGCTGCCGACCACTGCTGACCGCCGAACCGCAGCCAACCGCAGGGTCCGTGAACAGGCCTCGGGCCTGGTCCGAGCCTGGGCTTGGTGTTCATGGGCCCGGACCGGGCCGGGCTGGGGATTCGTGGGCCCGTGACGAACACTGCCTTTGACCATCAAAATGTAATGAGTGACTAATTATCTTTCAAATAATTAAATACAATTAATGTGCTTCTATCTATAAATACGTATGCAGAAATTCAAACCGATTGACAGTCCCCCCCCCCCCCCCCCCACACACACACACTCCCGGACATCCAGCTACCAGAGATCATTTATCGCCAACACGTCCCGAAATTGGAACTTCCTGCCTCATTGTATCCACTGTCCAGTCATGCCAAAGCCGTAAACAGTTTGAACAAAATGTGAAATCACCACATGGCACACCACCACCATCACACTACTTTACATTAGGAACCAAACTAGGCAACACCCTTCACACACAGATCAGACTGGGGATGTCAAAATTCAACGCACACCAATACTCTATACAGAAAGTCACAACCCCTGCTTGTACCTGCGGTCACAACCAAGAAAACACAACTCACTTCCTTCTTTACTGTCCACTGTTCACCACAGCGAGATTCAACCTTTTAAGACAAATTTCTGCACACCTACACATTGACTTTCAAGGCTTACCAGACTCAACACAAATCAACACACTTCTCATTGGCCAAAACACAACAAAACATACCGCACCACTGATCTCCGCTGCTTTCCAAAAGATCTTAGAAAGTACTTAAAGGCTTTCGTAAATGTCTAATCCACGGATCTGCACCGGCTCATCCCTCATTTGCATTATCAAAGGGATATTGCCACCTCCGGAGGATTTCTAAAAAGCAACTTAAATGAATGGTGGGGATCAACAATCATGTATGCTCAAGCTGAAACTTGCTCCTGCAGCACCTAAAGTAGTGTATCGGCAAAGCATTTGTATTTATTTCTGACTTCAAAACGTTGGTCCCAGCTGTGCCCAGTACTAGATTCATGATGTCCGCTCTCATCCAGTTTGGCTGTGGTATTGGCGCCCGCCCAAAGCCGAAGCGTACGAATTCGCCGAGACTTGACCTTGAAAAGTATATCTGTGTTATAAGGTATAGGTCACAGCTCCTACAGTCCCAAAGTCGAGCCATAGCAATTCTTGCTGTTTTATTATGAAAGAGGCTAAGGTTGTTGAAAGTATAATTAACTGCATACGCTTTTTAATTTTAAAGTGCACTGACGGAATGGTGATGTTGAGTTTGCAACATTCAAAGGAAAATAACAGTCCGCAAAGAAGTGATTCTAAATAGTGTCTAAATAGTCTAAACTGGAGTCGCTGTGGGTCCAAATCCGTGCCGGCTCGCAAAAAGTGAAGGTGTGTTCGCTCTACCGACCACCAGTTCAGACACAGTCCCGATTCACCGCGGACATCGACGAACTGGAGCAGCAACTCCAGCACATCGTCACCCTCCACAGTGGACCGATCATTATATGCGGTGACATCAACATCAACACCAACAACAGCAACGACGGCACCGCGGCCACTAGATTCAGGGAGTTTCTCACAGCATACTCCATGCAACAGCACATCAGTGGTTCCACGTTGCTGTCATCTGGCTCCACCATTGACGTGATCTGTACTGGCCGTGGTGTTGAGCGGGCCGGCACGCTGCACTGCGACTACAGCCCACATAACTGGTCGCGTGCTTTAGTGTCGCTGCCCCACTACCGACCAGTGCAGTGCTCACTAACGGGTAGGAGCTGGCGGAAACTGGACGTGACAGCGCTGAATTGCAACCTACAAAACGTGGACTGGAGCGCTGTGTACAACAGTTTCGATCCTGAAGAGCAGTGGGACTATTTGCTAGCGGTGACACTCCCTATTATAGACAGCTTAGCCCCTGTCAGACACGAAACGGTGCGCAACCCAACAGCGCCCCCAGTGACAGAAGCCACTAAAGACCTGATGACTCGGCGGCGCGCAGCGCTCCGTGTCTCTGATCGTGACCTGTACAAGGACTTGAATCGGCATGTCAGGTCGGCTGTCCGCCGTGACACGCGGGAGGAGATCGATCGGCGCATACGGGAGGGCGGACCAAGCTCCCTGTGGCGCAGTGTTCGGCCCGTTATATCAGGAAAACGGCCGACCAGGTCGTCTCCTGACGCGGACGCGGTTACCGTGAACCAGTACTTCGCCAGTATAGGTACCGCCACCGCTCGACAGGTGGACTCCTCAGGCCTGGAGCTGGCGGTGCGCCTGCCGCGCGTGGCCACCCGCCGGTTCCAGGTGTCGCCGGTTACACCGGGGTAACTGCGGCGCGTCATAGCCCGGATGTGGAACAGTACATCGTGTGGTGCCGACGGTTTATGTGTACGTTTCATTAAGCAGTGTATGGATTCCGTTTGTCCAGTCATCACCCATATTGTGAATTCTAGCCTGACCAGTAATGTCGTCCCGGACTCATGGAAACTGGCTTTGGTGCATCCCATCCAAAAGACACCGAAATCCACCGACGTGTCCAATTACCGACCGATCTCCATCCTGCCGACCATCGCCAAAATCATTGAACGCGTTGTTTATGAGCAGCTGTTTAGCTATTTTACTGTCCACCACTTATTGTCGTCTAGTCAGCATGGTTTTAGATCAAATCACTCCACTGACACTGCCCTTCTTACTGTGACTGATAGTGTTTGAGGCCATGGATAGAAGAGAAATCACCCTGTTATGTTTGTTAGACTTGTCCAAATGTTTTGATGTTGTGCCACATAATGGACTGTTGGAAAACTGGAACTCTACAATATGGATACGCGCTGGTTTGCGAGCTACCTTGCCGGTCACTACCAGCAGGTTGTCACCCAGAGCCAGCGTGGCTCTCGTACCTATTGCGCCTCTGCACAACCCGATCGGAACGTACCAGGGATCAGCGCTCGGTCCGCTGTTGTACAGCATTTACGCGAATGACATGCCCCTGTATGCTCATGACGCATGCATCGCGTGCAGTATGCGGACGACACCCAGGTCCTTGTAAGCGGGAGACACGGAGACATTGGCGCTCTGACTGGATCCATGGAACGAAATCTTTCGCAGCTATCCAACTGGTTCGGCAAAAATGGAATAAAAGTCAACGCTCAGAAAACACAGCTCATAGTTCTCGGTACTCGTCAAAATCTTCGGCTGCTGCCAACGATAAGCATCAAATTTATGGGCGCCACTGTCGCCGGCTCTCCCGCGGTGCGAAACCTGGGGGTCGTATTCGACCAATGTATGACGTTTGCTGCCCACACTGATGGTGTCGTGCGGCGTTGCACTGGTATTTTAATCGGTCTCAGTCATAGCAAACATAGTTTACCTCAAACGACGATTACTTCTCTAGTCCAGGGTCTAGTCATTTCACTCATCCGTTACTGTATCAGTGTCTACGGAACATGCAACGCTACCCAAACCGCACGTCTCCAGAAGGTGCTTAACTTTGCAGCACGTGTAATTTCTGGGAGCCGAAAATTTGACCATGTCAGCGATGTAATACGAGACCTTGAGTGGCTTACTGCCGACAACCTGTACAAATTCCCCGCACTGACCCTTCTAAAACGCGTCCTGGTCACTTCGCAGCCCGAGTCGCTATATAGCAATCGTATATATGTCTTATATAGCAATCTTATATGTGCACCAGCGCGATACACGACAAGGTGACATGATTCACGTTCCAGCCATCAGATCGGAATCTGGAAGGAGGCAATTCCTTTACTCAACCGTGACAGCTTTTAACATGTTACCACAGCACTTACGGGATTCGAACCTACCGCAGTTCAAGAAAGAGCTGCGTAAGCATGTACCTACTGCAGCGGTAAATGGCTGACCGATAGCGGCGCCTGCTTCTTGACGACACTTACGTGAGTGTGTATGGGTCTGTATGGGCGACACACATGTGTGGATGTGTGTCGGAGTGTATGTGACCGTTTGACCTACATTTCTTTACCTTTTTGACACTGGTTCTGTAATAGCCACACCTGAGTGGAATGAGCCTATGACGCTCAATAGTGATGTGGCGACTCCAATTTTACAAATGCTTGGCAAGCATCAGTGGTGCAAATGTATTTTTTGATCTAATGGGGGAGTTTCGGGAACCAAATTTTGCAGGTGAAATCAGACACGCTTAATCGACCGATACACAACAAAAACTCCATCTTGGCCTGCAAGGTGGCAATGTCCCTTTAACTGGCCCCCTCCTCCTCAGTGGTAACTGAACCATTGTTTTTCTTTCTCGCACTTTGAGAGTTCCGCGTTGCCTCTTATTGATTGTGTTGCTGCTGGGACCTTCAAGGTGCCTTGTGCGTGCATCTAAAATGGTTAAACCACGCACAGACGGGGTTCGCACCAAGTTCGAACCGACGGGGGGGAGGGTGGATACCCGCCCCTACAAGATTTAAAAAGTCATGCAACGTATAGCGACAAACAGAAACAGGTTATATAGCTCGAAACAATGAAAGTACTAAGTCATTATTTTAGGTCAGGTCATTTAGGCCATTGAGGTCACCAGAGGTCAACAAAGGTAAAATTTAGGCCATACATGGGTGCCCTTACCAAAACCCGTCTATATTTCGAGAACAAAAAGAGGTAGCGACGCGCGAGGAAAAAAAAACGGCCGAAAGATTACTGACGGATCCAGGGGGGCATCAGGGGCAAATGCCCCCCCCCCCCCGCATAAATCTGGGAGAGGGGGCATTCAATACAAGTATGCCCCCCCCCCCCGCGCGTTCCCAATTTATCGTAAAATCGTCTTTGCAGCAGTCAAAATCCATCTATCCACAGTCAAAAACCGGAAAATTCGCGCCGCTTCGAGGCATGACACAACTTTCGCAATAGCATATACAAATTTGGAAAATGGGAAAATGAATTCCATTAGGTAAGTGTCTGGCAGAGGCTCTCCTTGGCGATAATTGCTGGCACTGGCGGGTCCAATGGGCATCAGCGACAAATTCCCCCCCCCCCCCCCCCCCCTCCACAGGAATCTGAGAGGGGCATTCAATACAAGTATTCCCCCCTCCCCGCGCGTTCCCTGCACTGAACGTGAAAAGCAATGATCCTATGAGAAAACTTCATGAAAACGGAAGTATTTTTCTCTCGAGTCATTGAATTTGAAGTTTGTATGTCTCCCTTTTTTAATGATAGAGAAAACAACGCACCTGATGCCATTCAAGCAGCCCCAACCGGAAAATTTTGCGCCGCTTCACCGCATGACACAACTTTCGCAATTACTTATAAAAATTTGGAAAATCGGAAAATGAATTCCATTAGGTAAGTGTCTGGCAGAGGCTCTCCTTGGCGGTTATTGCTGGTACTGGCGGATCCAGGGAGCATCAGGGATAAATACCCCCCCCTTCCACAGGAATCTTAAAGTGGCATTCAATACAAGTATGCCCCCCGCACATTCCCTGCACTGAACGTGAAAAACAATGATGTTAGAAGAAAACTTCATGAAAACGGAAGTTTTTTCTTCTCTCGAGTGATTGAATTTGAAGTTTGTATGTATCCCTTTCTTTCAATTCAGCCCCCTCCCGGATTTTCTCAATAATGTCAAAACTATGATAGATATCAACGTCAAACTTTCAGTAAATTTTGCTGCATCAATTCTACGCCTTCTCACCCAAAGTCCAATTAAATTGATGCAGTATTGTGGGAAATAATGACGTTTTAATGACGCCATGGCATGCCATTTTTGGCGGAAAAACGATAAATGTTTGAACAATCGTAGAAAATAGAGTTTTGAAGCAAATTGCAAATAAAACGTCAAAAGAAAATAAATGAAATTATCTTCAAAATGGCTATCTCGAATATTCGAAATTTTGTGTTTTTGACCGTCCAAAATAGGGAAAACTTTTTTTTTCGGAGAAAACAAAAACATTTTTTTTTTTTTAAAGTGAATTTCTTAGCTCGAATACCAAAGTAAGGCGACCAGCTCAAATCTGCGGGGAAAAATAGGGGTACCTTGTTGCCACAAAAAGATGCCCCCACGGAGAGAGGCTGGATCCCCCAGTGCGAAAGATAATTTAATTTGTTGTCATTCAGGCTTCATCAGATTTGATCTCGGGTCAATAGCTAGCTCAGGGAAGGCCATCGAACGTGAAACATTCTCAAAATAGCGGAATTGTTTTTAAGGAATAAATTTTGAGATACGCATGATAGTGATACTTACAGTTTTCACCATTGTGATTATCTGTCGAGACACATCGAATGGTACATCGGATGATCATGACCTAGTTAGGACATATTCGGAAATTGAACTGTCCTGTGCTCAGGTCAAGGCAGATCAAGTTCAAATTTTACATCAATCAACGTGTCTCGACGAGCGAAACATATTGTTGATAACTCCATAACTCTACCTTCATTCGGCAGAGTTATTGCATAAAAAACACATAACCTCTTGGGTCACCTGAGTTGACCTCGTGGAGGTCACATACCAAAAATGTGACTTGGATCTTTGCATTTGGCACAAGAATGGTGTAGGAACCTGGTGAAAACTGGTCAAATGTAAGTGTTTTCTGTGGATTTCTACGTGTTTTTATTTTCTCCATTTACTTATAATGGAAGTTTATCAAATCGAATTGACCTTCGGTCACCGATATTACAAATTCGAGATATACGAATTATAGGTACTTATGGGCTATGGCCTAAATGAATCCTGTGAGTTGCAAACCGCTCGGTCGATCACTTTGGCACGACCACAAACTTTCAAAAACTTGATTGGAGGTGGGATCACTTAACGTGACTTGTTGACCTGACCTGAGATGACTCGAGATAAAAAATGGCACACAATTTGGGTGATTGTTCCCCAAAGAGTTACGCCAAGTTTGGCGGCGCTGCGTGTCGACGTTTTACAATATTTACGAAAACCTCAGCGGACGGATATCCGCCCCCCCCCCCCCCCCAAGTCGGTGCGCGTGTTAATACTTCACATCATGGTGCCAACAGGGATCAACAGGTTGCCGCATTTTTTGGGGGGATCAGACTAAGAACTTATCAGTCAATCTACGCATAGGTTCTGTTTGACATGGGCCTGTCCGACGTTTTTTGTTGCGACTATTTGGGAGCCAGGAAAAATATTGTGGCCCAAATCAGAGGATATACCATTTTGAGCCATTTTTTGGAGGGGGGTTGATCGAGGGGGCCCCTCGGGATGCTGTGCCTCCCCTTGACGAAGGTCTGTCTGCGCCCCTGGATCTGACCTTAGGTCACCGATATTATAAATCCAAGAGAAACGAATTGTAGGTACTTATGACCTTATTAAGTCCTGTGAGTTTGAAACCGCTCGGTCAATCACTGTGGCTTTGGCACGACTTTCAAAAACTTGCTTGGAGGTGAATTCACTTAACAGGACCTGTTGACCTGACCTGAGATGACTCGAGATACAAAATTACACAAAATGTGGATCATCATCATCATCAGCATGTTTATTAAACATAAATTAATTGGAATGGATAATTGATGCCCAAAGAGCTATGCTAAGTTTTGTGGCGCTACACACCGCCGTTTTCCCAATATTTACGAAAACCTCTGATGGGCGGATATCCGCACTCCATGTCGGTGCGCGTGTTAATACTTCACATGGTGCCAAAGGGAGTCAGCTGCCGCACATTGTTTTGTATCAGACTACGTACTTATCAGTCAATCTACGCATGGGGTCTGTTCAACATGGGTCTGTCCGACGTTTTTTCTTCTTCTCGATAATTTAGGACCCCTGCAAAATATAGAGGCATAAATCCGAGGAGATACCATTTCGCGTTTTTTTTTTGGGGGGGGGAGGGGGGGGGGAGCCTTTGGCCGAGGGGGCCCTCTGGGGATGCCGTGCCCCTCCCTTGCCGAAGGTCTGGCTGCGCCCCTGCCGGGGGTATCCAATAGCTCCCGGTCGACGCGCCCTCCGGCAACTCGCAATGACGTCGCAAGGCTCCCTCCACACAGTTCAAGCATATAATTTGCCAGAGAAACCGTGTTGCACGCGGAAGTCGCGTTGAGGGCAACACGCGCTAAACTGCTTAATAAAACTCGTGTACTGTAGTAGCTCGTGTACTGTAAACCTTTGTGTACTATATACGCAAGTTATTACTTGAATTACTGGAGCGTACCAGAGCAGCGCACATTGAAGTAAAGGTGGGTGAATGATGATCCAAAAATATAAATGGGAGAGAGTGGGGTAAAGCGGCCAGGGAAGGTAAGGCGCAAGGTGAGACGGACATCTTCTTTGTAGCACAAACGCACCAACGCTACGAGTGAAAAAAATAGTACTATAATTTCCATTTTCGGCTCCTCGGCCCAAACAGTCGGGTAAGCTTGCTCCCCGTAGTTAATTCATAATTTCGATTTTTCGAAGATAACCCTCTCGGTTGAAACTATTTCTATTCTATTCTGTAAACCCTTGTGTACTCGTACCTATAAAAACTTTACTTCAACTGTGGTAATTGCTTACGCCGTCAGGCGTCAATATTGGTTTGCAATGCTGGGCGAATCTTGATTCAATATGCCGTCCGATAAAATTTGCTCTAAATCGTTTGTGTCGAGTGTGGGGTAAGATGGCCACCATTTGCTCCGAGTGGCCGTCTTACCCCACCTCACCATCAGCACCTCATAACAGATGTATCGAAACAATGATAACAGGCAATGTTCAGCCATTCATTACCCACATTGTGTGATTGTTTACCCCCAGTCATTCCAGGTCAGGTCACCAGGTCAGATTACGTGACCCTACCTCCAAAATGACCTAAAGTAAGGTCAATTTCTTGGCCTTTCCATTATAAGTCAATGGGAAAATATACAAATGCTTCCTGATCAGAAAATATGCATTAGATCAAGTCAATTATTTCAGTAGGTATTATGTTAGTTTAGCTCATTCCTAATGACCCATGTATAATTGCTGCTCAGTGACCTCTCACGGTACCCCATAAGACGGTAAATAACTAATGAGAATACCAACAGTCCTTAAGACCAGGATGGCATGGGGAATCCGTCGTGGCATTCACCGTCATACGAAATCCATCGTCGCGTCCGTCGCGTCTACCCTGTCGGGCCCATCCAGCCCATCGGTTTGGTTATATCGGTGACCTAAAATCAGGTCGGTTTTGTGACCTCCCCATTATAAGTGATTGGGGAAAATGAAAACGCGTATAAACCCCACAAAAATTGCTACATTTTATCAGGTTTCACTAGATCAACCATTGTATGCCAAATGCAAAGACCCATGTCACATTTTTTCCTGACCACCTCTTCCGTCTTCGAGGTCAATTTCGGTGCCCCTAAGGTAGCGGTGTTTTTTTTAACGATTGGGGGAGGCGAACAGGGACGATCCAAGGATGCCTTTATCAGTGTCATGGCTTTACAAAACGCCCGAAATCGGACACAATTAACACATTTCCTGATTGTAAAAAAGACTTACAGGAATAGTTACAAAGAAGTGTTTTAAATCAGTTCTTAATGCAAAAATAAAGTCACATGAGTGTTACCCTTGTGTCGAACGGCCGAGCTTCCAACCGCCTAATAGTTTCCAGAAAAACCGAGTCCTCTCAAACTTGTTGTCGTCAAACAAACGTCGGTAACGACGTATGATCTTTCAAAGACATTCGACAGCGTCGACCACGCCATTCATAGGCGTAGGAGCAGGGGGAGGGGGGGGGGCATGTCCCCCTCACTTCTCGGCCATTTTTGGGGGCTAAAATCTTTATTTTTGCTTGGTGAGAAAAGTTTTTGATGACAAAAGGTTCACCAAGACGAGAACAGCCCAAATCTGCAAATAAATCTGCCATAGGGGGTTGGGGTACTCTCAAAACGAGATCACAGTTTCACTGCCCCCCCACACACTTTTCGAGACGTTCCTACGTTCCTGACGACGTTCTCCTGAGTGGACAAGTCTCAGGAGAACGTCAGCGAAAATGGACATAATTTTGGCAATCATTCACTCAATGTTGCACCAGTGTGCGCCACTCTGGGATACTCCAGTAATTCAAGTAATAACTTGCGTATAGGGCGTGCTGTTTTCGAAAAGGCTCCAGTTAGTCAACTCTCAACTTAAAATAATTTGACTATTCAGTTTTTGAATTGCAATGTCAAATTTTGATGTATTAAATGAATGAATGAATGCAAAATTTTGCCATTTTTGTATATTTTGAAGTTTCTTTGGTAACGCCTAGAATATCGTTATTCAATTATCGACATAAGCAAGTTTATGAATAATCAATCATCTTTGAAACAAAAAGCTAGAATGAATGCACTTGTGTCCATAAATCCGTCAAATTTTAACATTTTAACAAGGTGTTTTTATTGAAAATTGATATGTAAATATCATGAAATTTGGCCCATTTATAGGCAGAAACACATAAATTTAAGCTTTTTATTTTAAAGATGATTGATAATTCATAAAATTGCTTATGTCAAAAACTCGAATTTCGATGTTCTATGGGTTACCGAAGAAACTTCAAAATTTCAAAAAAATGGAAAAATATATATATATTTTTTTAATTAAAAAAACTAACTACCATCTTGTAGAGTATCTCATAACCATTCCAATGATGTATAACAAATATATATTGAGTCATAAATTCACGGAGATATGGGCTATCAAAAATTGACGTGAACATTGACCTCAGGTCAAGAAATGCTAGAAAGAGGTCACATTGCATGCCATTCAATGTGTCTCGACGAGAACAGCAGAATGGCGTTCTCTCTAACCTCTCTAACTTGATTTAATCAACAAATTAGTGGTGAATAGCTTAAAAGAACCCTAGTTATTTTTGTTTATAGGATCCCATAGGATTGCTATAGGATTTAAGGTACATAATCCTATAGGATTTTCTATAGGAATTCCTGATTCCTATAAGGAATTCCTATAGGATTTTTATATAGGAATTTTATAGGAAACGAAATCCTATAGGATCCTCACCAAAATCCTATAGGATCTTCGCCGAAATCCTATAGGATCCTCGTCGAAATCCTATAGGAATTCATGATCCCTATAAATAATATTTATAGGATTCGTATAGGATTATATTAGGATTCTATAGGATTTTTGTCGGAATTATATAGGAAACAAAATCCTATAGGATCCTTGCCAAAATCATATAGGATAAGATGTGCCGTCGGCCGGGATCAAACCGGCAACCCTTCACATAACGAACGAGTATTATACCACTGCGCCACCAAGGCTTGTGGATGAGACAACTTCGCCCTGGTGGGGGAGGGGTCAAAATGACCCCCATCTAACTCGAAAACTAAAAGGGCTAGAAAGACGCGGAAAAGGCGTTCGAAAACTCTCGACAAGAAAATTCGAAGTTACTTCGGCTATTATTTGGGTCAGGTCAATATTGAGGTCACCAGAGGCAGACTTGTACATGTAAAATGGTGAATCAACGGGCTCAGCTTGTCGCCGTCTTGTGGTCAGCCCGCCGTGTCCTGATAACGATCGGGGTTCGCTGCCGGTGCGTGCTTCGACTGAGATGCAAGTTTGGTCACAAACTGAGTATATTCTGGACTTCAGAACATACCCAGATTATGTGCTAGGTTTATAATACCTAGTTTTGTAATAGACCGTAGTTAAACGTACCCCGATAAATGTAACTTAGATATGCTCTGGAGTCCAGAACATACCTGGTTCGTGTACCGGACTTGCATCTCGCCAAGACGGGAGCAAGTCGATTCCGTTGATTAACCATTTTACAAGTCAGACCAGAGGTCATCAAAGGTCAGATTTTCCAGTTTTAGGACTTCGTTTCGAACACTCCCAAATATCTCGGAAACTATGATAGTTAGGAAAAACGGGGAACAAAAATAGAAAGCTCTTGAAAAACGCAATCATTAAGTGTTATCAAATTTAAGCTCATGTCAATAGTTTAGGTTCCAGAGGTCACCAAAGGTCACGAGGGCATTTTAAAAAAAAAGTTTTTCGCCAATAACTTTTTATCAGTTAATTATAGAGCAATAATTGTAACACCATCGTGTTTGTCTCGTCAATGCCCTACGAAAAATATAGTGTGTGACCTAGTTAGGTTAACTTCAAAATTTGACCTCAGGTCAAGGTTATTTGTTGACCCAGGTAGGTCATGTTGCATTTTGAGCGACGCGTTTCGATGAGACAAACACAGTGGTGTCCTTCGCACGTCTCCATCTTTATTCTATCAAGAGTTATTGGCAAACAAGCGCTGGTGATCTCAGATGACCTCAGCTGACCTTGCAGAGGTCACTGAGCAATAATTGCACCTGGGTCATCAAGAATGAACTAAATTAACATGATTCTGAACGAATTAGCCTGATCCAATGCATATTATCTAAATAGGAAGCATTCGTATATTTTCCCATTGACTTATAATGGGAGGTCACGAAATTGACCTGACTTTAGGTCACCGATACAAAAAAAAATCCGAGATAAATGAATTGTAGGTACTTATGACCTTATGAAATTGTGCAAGTTTCAAATATCTGAGACAAAGTTTGTGGCTTTGGCACGACCACAAGCATTTTTTAGGTAAGGTCACTTGACGTGACCTGGTGACCTGACGTCAGCTGACCTGATACCAAAACTTTCACACAATGTGGGTAATTGATGTCCAAATAGCTGTACCAAATGTGGCGGCGCTGTGCGCCGCCGTTTTCCCGCGATTACAAAAAAAAAACTCAGGGGCGGGGGTTTAGGACAGGCGGACGGACCCCCTCCCCCGCCAGGGCGAGGGTTAAGAAAATCTAAAAACTGCTTAAAACCGAGGTTTGGGCAGCAGAACCCTTACCAATGGGTAAGGGTTCAGGGTATGGTGCATGTGACCTGCGTGATGGGACCGGTGTCGCCTCCATTCGCCCTGGAGGTGTGCAATGCTCGTCCGGACACACTAACAGGGACAGGCGGACGGACACACTAACAGGGACAGGCGGACGGACACACTTACAGGGACAGACGGACGGACACACTTACAGGGACAGACGGACGGACACTTTAATAGGGACAGACGGACGGACACACTAACAGACGGACAGACGGACGGACACACTAACAGGGACAGACGGACGGACACACTAACAGGGACAGACGGACGGACACACTAACAGACGGACAGACGGACGGACACACTAACAGGAACAGACGGACGGACACACTTACAGGGACAGACGGACGGACACACTAACAGGGACAGACGGACGGACACACTTACGGGGACAGACGGACGGGCACACTAACAGGGACAGACTGACGGACACACTAACAGGGACAGCCAGACGGATGGACACACTAACAGGGACAGCCGGACGGACACACTTACAGGGACAGACGGACGGACACACTAACAGGGACAGACGGACGGACACACTTACAGGGACAGACGGACGGACACACTAACAGGGACAGACGGACGGACACACTAACAGGGACAGACGGACGGACACACTAACAGGGACAGCCGGACGGACACACTAACAGGGACAGACGGACGGACACACTAACAGGGACAGACGGACGGACAGACTAACAGGGACAGACGGACGGACGCACTAACAGGGACAGACGGACGGACACACTACCAGGGGCAGACGGACGGACACACTAACAGGGACATACGGACGGACAGACTAACAGGGACAGACGGACGGACACACTAACAGACGGACAGACGGACGGACACACTTACAGGGACAGACGGACGGACACACTAACAGGGACAGACGGACGGACACACTAACAGGGACAGACGGACGGAAACACTTACAGGGACAGACGGACGGAAACATTAACAGGGACATACGGAAGGATACACTAACAGACGGACAGACGAACGGACACACTAACAGGGACAGACGGACGGACACACTAACAGGGACAGACAGACGGCCACACTAACAGGGACAGACGGACGGACACACTAACAGGGACATACGGACGGACACACTTACATGGATAGACGGACGGACACACTTACAGGGACAGACAGACGGACACACTAACAGGGACAGACGGACGGACACACTTACAGGGACAGACGGACGGGCACACTAACAGGGACAGCCGGACGGACACACTAACAGGGACCGACGGACGGACTCACTAACAGGGACAGACGGACGGACACACTAACAGCGACAGACGGACTGACACACTAACAGGGACAGACGGACGGACACACTAACAGGGACAGACGGACGGACACACTAACAGGGATAGACGGACGGACACACTAACAGGGACAGACGGACGGAAACACTTACAGGGACAGACGGACGGACACATTAACAGGGACATACGGAAGGACAGACTAACAGGGACAGACGGACGAACACACTAACAGGGACAGACGGACGGACAAACTACCAGCGACAGACAGATGGACACACTAACAGGGACAGACGGACAGACACACTAACAGGGACAGATGGACGGACAAACTACCATGGACAGACGGGCGGACACATTAACAGGGACATACGGAAAGATACACTAACAGACGGACATACGGACGGACACACTAACAGGGACAGACGGACGGACACACTAACAGGGACAGACAGACGGCCACACTAACAGGGACAGACGGACGGACACACTTACATGGATAGACGGACGGACACACTTACAGGGACAGACGGACGGACACACTAACAGGGACAGACGGACGGACACACTTACAGGGACAGACGGACGGGCACACTAACAGGGACAGACGGACGGACACACTTACAGGGCCAGACGGACGGACACACTAACAGGGACAGACGGACGGACACAATAACAGGGACAGACGGACGGACACACTTATAGGGACAGACGGACGGGCAAACTAACGGGGACAGACGGACGGACACACTTACAGGGACAGACGGCCGGACACACTAACGGGGACAGACGGACGGGCACACTAACAGGGACAGACGGACGGACACACTAACAGGGACAGACGGACGGACACACTTACAGGGACAGACGGACGGACACACTAACAGGGACAGACGGACGGACAGACTAACAGGGACAGACGGACGGACACACTAACAGACGGACAGACGGACGGACACACTTACAGGGACAGACGGACGGACACACTAACAGGGACAGACGGACGGACACACTAACAGGGACAGACGGACGGAAACACTTACAGGGACAGACGGACGGACACATTAACAGGGACATACGGAAGGATACACTAACAGACGGACAGACAGACGGACACACTAACAGGGACAGACGGACAGACACACTAACAGGGACAGACGGACGGACACACTAACAGGGACATACGGACGGACACACTTACATGGATAGACGGACGGACACACTTACAGGGACAGACGGACGGACACACTAACAGGGACAGACTGACGGACACACTAACAGGGACAGACAGACGGATGGACACACTAACAGGGACAGACGGACGGACACACTAACAGGGACATACGGACGGACTCACTAACAGGGACAGACGGACGGACACACTAACAGGGACAGACGGACGGACACACTAACAGGGACAGACGGACGGACAGACTACCAGGGACAGACGGACGGATACACTAACAGGGACAGACGGACGGACACACTAACAGGGACAGACGGACGGACACACTAACAGGGACAGGCGGACGGACAGACTAACAGGGACAGGCGGACGGACAGACGGACGGACACACTGACAGGGACAGACGGACGGACATACTAACAGGGACAGACGGACGGACACACTAACAGGGACAGACGGACGGACACACTAACAGGGACAAACGGACGGACACACTAACAGGGACAGACGGACGGACAGACGGACATACACACTAACAGGGACAGACGGACGGACAGACTAACAGGGACATACGGACAGACACACTAACAGGGACAGACGGACGGACACACCAACATGGACAGCCGAACGGACACACTAACAGGGACAGACGGACGGACAGACTAACAGGGACAGACGGACGGACACACTAACAGGGACAGACGGACGGACACACTAACAGGGACAGACGGACGGACACACTAACAGGGACAGACGGACGGACACACTAACAGGGACAGACGGACGGACAGACGGACGGACACACACGTCGGCCGGAACTTTTTCGAGCGACCCCCCAGTACGAAATCCGTAGGACCCCTCTTCCATAGGGCTAATGTTAAAATCTTCCGAATCTGGGGGTGGATTGCGGCCCGAGGGATCCGGGGGGCCGAGCCCATACTCGCGCTGGTGACGCCCCTGCGGTGTTTGATGTATGGTATGGAGTGTACATCATGCAACCTTAGAGATTTTACTACCTTATATGCGTGTTTCGCTTTGCGAAAATTTCATGTGGGGCAAAATCCTATAGGAATAGTAATCCTATAGGAATATAATCCTATAGGATCCCATTTTCCTATAGGAAAGTGCTGGAAAATTCCTATATGATGTATTGTCTTATAGGATTCTTATAGGAATTATATAGGAAATTAATCATATAGAAATACAATCCTATAGGGTCCCATTTTCCTATAGGAAAGTGCTTGAAATTTCCTATAGTATTTATTTTCTTATAGGATTAGTATACAAAATAATACTTTTACTTAGTAAAAGTATTATTTGTTGTTGTAAGATATCGATGTTGTAAAATATCGATGTTTTGTGGTGTTTTCCGGAGGAGTTGGACGTGTTTCGTAGCGCTCCGCTTTTGTGTAATTTTATGGTTGAGATATTGATAAGGCTTTATAATTTTAGCATCGTTTGAAAGTGCGAATAACGGAGTACACGAAATTTGGGAACGGCACTCGATTTTGCAATGCGAATCGCGTGAAGATTTGTTGGCGGAACCTTGAATAACGGAGCTTGAGTTGTTTATGATGCACCACCAATAAGACGGAGAGCGGAGATAACTTGTGGATTTCGCAATGGAAGATATCGAGACGGTGCCTAAAACCCTGGCGACAAGTGCATTGGCGAGCGGAACCGAGGGAGGTATTGCCGTCACTGAATCGGCAGTTGTTGAATCTCCCGATTCCGTTGTGGTTGCCAGTGGAGTGGATGGTTCGAGCACGGTAGCTGGCGGTGTGGCAGTGACTGACTCATCTACAGTTCCAACTGGCTCAGAGAGTACTTTGGAGCACCTGGTTGCTACTACACTAACATCGGCTGCGAAACTAGCGCAAATCTTAGCGAATTCCGAGCAGCTGTTCGGGGGTCGCTACAGTGCGGTCTTGGTGTGCGAGACGCTGACCACACCGGACGAACTGAACCTCCGCAGCCTGCGCGAGCAGCTCCACAGCGCGCTGCCGGCAGACATCCTCTCTGCCGGCGGACGTCCGCTGGCCAGAAGGAATGCGGGCAGCTCGGCGCGGCTGGCGGAAGATTGTTGGGCGCTAGGGAGCTCAATAGCCCAAGGCGTTCTGACCTATCGCGCCGCCACGGCTACACTGCGACCTGCCGACCGAGCTCCCCTGGCTCCAGTCTCGCCCCCTTCCATGGACATTGCAGCAGTGACAACTAACTTCGAGTCGATGATAGCTGCGCAGCTCAGGCTTGAGAGGGCTGTGTCTGATCTACATGACCGCAGCGCTGCACAGACGGTGCATATGCAAGACCTACACCAACTGCATGGCGTAGTTGCTGATATCTACATGGCGAATGCTGACCTTAACATTCGGATAAGGTCAGCATTCCTTATCCGAATGGAGGCGCAGATGTCCGAGCTGCTGGCCTCGCAGTCGCCTGCCAGACCCACTGAGAGAGCCAACGAGATAGGGCAGCAGTAGCAGCGAGCAGCGAGATAGGGCAGCAGCACGCCGAATCGACTGGACTGTCGCACTTTGGCTCACTGCGCCATGCACGCGGTGCGCCGGAGATGCCGCCGACGCCGATGGCCTCTACACTGGTAAGCCCGGGGCTGGACAGTCTGGCGCGAGACGTTGTCTGTGCCCTTGACCTGCGCGCACTTGGAGAAGCGATTGCCTCTTCCCTCCGGTGGCGCATCGGCAACTCTGACAGCGATACGGACGAAGAAAATGAAAGCGGCGGTATCCCCCGCTCTTGGCGCGCAGCGAGGCCTCGTGAACAGTCACGTGCCAACCACTCCCGGGAGGAGGCTGAGCTGCGAGCCCCTCCTGCTAACCGGCCCACACCAGTCACTGGCGCCGGACCGCAGTCTGACAGTTTGACCTGGTCGCCGAGGACTCTGGGTGTGGACGCTCCTCGACCGCCTCGTTCCTGCTAGAGGGCATCCGAGCAGAGGCCACAGACGCGCAGGTGCGCAACATGATCTGGCCGCTTGTCACAAACCTCCACAACTTCTATCGGGTGGCTCGACACAGTAGGGTTACTGTGGGAACCAAGACCTACCGCATCGAAGTCGACTACTCGGACAGCTATCGCATTTTGGACCCAGCTAGCTGGCCGGCTGGCCTGCGAGTGCGCACGTGGACCGATAAGCCGATGAAGCGCAATCAGGCGGTTCCTCCCCTCTCGACTGTCATCACATCCCAGCATCACCAGCTGGAGCAGCCTCAGCATGGTGGTGATTGTCGTGATCGTGGTACCACTGACACATCAATCAGCGGGAGTATCCCGAAGCAAGTAAAGAGGGGCACGCATCGGAAGGATCCGTATTCCCGCCCATACCTGGCAGGGGCCCGGTCTTGGTCAGGCCTGATCGAGGCAGGGGCCCGGTGCTGGCAAAGGCGTGATATGGGGCCCGGTCCGGACGAGGGCCCGGCCCTTGCATATGCTTGATGCGGTCTTGTTTCTAGCAGGGGCCCGGTCTTGGTCAGGCCCGAATCCCGATCGAGGCAGGGGCCCAGTGCTGATAAAGGCGTGATATGGGATGGGGCCCGGTCAGGACGAGACCCCGTTCACAACAGGGCCCGCTCCTTGTGAATTATTTGATATGGCCCCTTCCTGATAGGGGTCCGTATCAAATAATGGAAATAATTATATGGAGTAAATAATGGAAATGTCTTCCTGAGCGCGGCCAGTATAAAGAATGCCCCTCAGCAAGTTAATTTCAGATTGAACATGTTAGATATTTTCCTGTCATGATTTGAAGGGAGGTACAGACATACTAAGATGGTTCTTATCTGGCTTAAAAGAGATCTCTGTGGGTCTGAGCCCTGAGGGGCCTCCTACATGCCTAGGAAGATCGGTATTGGAGGGCCTAGCAAGGATCCCTACAGACCGGGCGAGGGCTATCTAAGGCCGACCGAGGACGCCACAATCTGCCCGAAGGTCTCTCAGGCTTACCGAGGGTCCTTTTAGGCCAGTTCAGAACCTTTTAGGCGGACCGAGGTCCTTCCAGGGCGACCGAGAGCACCCTCAGGCCGACCGAGGTCCACTCAGGCTCACCAAAGGCTCTCTCAGGTCGATCGTAGGCCCCTAAGGGCGACTGAGTGCACTCTCAGGCCGATTGGAGGTCCCTAGCTCGAGCCGACCGAAGGGCCCTTAGGCCGATCAAGTCCCTAAGACCAACCGAAGGCTTGGTCAGGCCCATCGAAAGCCTCTCAGGCCGACCGAGGGCCCCTCAGGCCATCCGTAGGCCATCCAAGGACGACAAAGGGCCCTCAGGATGACTGAGGGCCCCTCAGACCGACAGAGGGTATCTCAGACCGAAAGAGGGTCCCTCAGTCCGAAAGAGGGTCCCTCATACCGAAAGAGGGCCCCTCAGGGCGCAGGCGGACCGAGGGCCCCTCATGTAAGCTGAGGGCCCCCTCAAACCGACCGAGGGCCCCTCAAGCCGACCAGGAGTCCCTCAGGTCATCCGAAGGCTATCTTAGGACGACCAAGGGCCCATCAGACTGACTGAGGGCCCCTCAGGCCGATTGAGGGGCCCTCAGCTAGGCCGACTCAGGGGCCCCCTCAAGCCGACTGACGGCCCCCTCAGGCCGAGATTCAGGAACCCTCAGGCCAACTGAGGGTTCCTGAATGGTTCCTCAGGCCGACTTAGGGCCCCTTAGGTCGACTAAGGGGCCCCTCAGGCCGACGGATGGTCCCCTCAGGCCGACTGAGGGCCCACTCAGGCCAGGAGCTCCGCCACAGGGTGACAGGGGGGGGGGGGGTGGCGTGTCCCCCTAACATTTTCGGATTTTAACATTACGCCTATGGGCGTTACATGGAAAGCATCGATTTCAGAATGCCTCCGCCCCCCCCCCCCCCCCCCCCCCCACACACACACACACACACTCCAACTTTCGGAAGGTGGCGGCGCCCTTGCCTCAGGCCGACTGAGGACCCCTTCAGGCCAACTAAAGGCCCCCTCAGGCTGACCGAGGGGCCCTCAGTCCATGAGGGTATACGCGGGTGACCAGGGTACCCTCCTGGATACGCCCCTGAGCTGGAATGCCTCTCGTCTGACTGGGCCTCGAGTTGAAGTTGGCGGGTCGTCTAGCGAATAAGGTAAGAACTCAAAGTTATAAAATATGTCACTAGGTGGCCTTGTGACATCATTTTTCGATTGTGAATTAGCTTTATCGATACATTAAGTGTAAATATTCAACTTAAACATTCTTCTTAATTATTTTTTGAGGATTTCAATAAAATAATGTATCTATTTACCATGTATAATAAAGCCAAACAAATAGAATATAATTGAGAAAAAAAATCGATATGTTAATTTCGTTGCCATCACTAACGCACCGAGTGGAGATCTTCGATGGGGATCGCGTGCGTTTGACCGCAGTTCTGTTTTAAGTAATTTAGACATGAATTGCTTTTGAAGTGGGTGTTCTGTATCTGATATATAACTTAAAAATATAATGACATTTTTGTACTATTACCTGTGAGAAGTAACCTGGAAAGGTATGGTATGCGTCGTGTTTGCCGCGTCGCGTCGTGTACGTATCAACTTTTGCCGAAGCTTCGTGGTATTCTCCACAAATATCAGTTAAAAATATTGGGTCGCTAAGATTCCTCTAAAATAACTTGCATGTACATTTAATCACTTGGCTCACCCACCTGGTAAGGCTACTAAACTGGGTTAGTGTCATGTCAAGGAAGGAGAAAATTAACCAAAGGAAACCCAAGCTAAAAAAAACATGCAAGCCTGAGCCTTGTTCCAAAAAGAATGTAGTCTGCATAAAGTGACTGAAATATGGCTTGTGTTGTTTTCAATCACCATTTAATCAAACTACACACCACTTTATATTATTTATAAATGCTATTTATATTTCTGAATGCAAATTTAACCATGCCACATGACCATGTTGTAGTGCCCTCAAACCCCCAATTATCACCATTATCCAAATTAACCATGCATGAAAGCACAAGTACAGGTAGGTTGTTATGCATCCCTTCATGTATTGAAACATCATCATCTAACATCAAATATGTTTTCTCTAGCAGTTTGTAAATCACCATAAGCTAGTCACTGTTGATTTGTGGATAAGAGTTCTAAGTGGATGTCCAGCCCTTATTGAAAGGAAAGTGTTATACACATCATATCAGTGGAGGTTGCTGGTTTAGGTTTTGAGAGTTTGCAGCTTCAACACTTGATTATGGCCTATGTATCTACTAATATGGGTAGGTACTTTGAAGAAAAGCTTCAAGATAGGTTTTCTGCAAACAGTACCTACTTTTAATATTTTTTGTCAGGCTTCTTGCTAGCAATAGTTTAATACCTAATTGAGCAAATATGGCCATGAAACTTAAGGTCAGAGTCTACAAACACCCTAATTCTGGAGTTGATTTTACTTGAAGATAGTAAGCCTGTTCATGAGGAGAGCACACTGGGTCTGTTCCTGTGGCGCCTCCCGGAAGAGTTAAGAGCAACTTGGAGCAGCCCAGAGCAGCTGTGTTGGAGCTGCTATGGGAACAATTGGAGGCGTTTTGGGGAAGTATCAGCTGTTTGCATTCAAGGTTGGGTATCATGTTGACATTAACAAATTATCAGCCGTTCCATAAACATACTCCTTCAATCTCCTCTGGTTGTTCCCACCTCCATTTCTGGAGCAAGTTGGATGAGTTTGATGGAGGTTTTGGGTGAGCTTGGAGAAGCTTGGAGCAGATTGGAGCAGCCACAGGAATGACCAGAGGAGATTGGAGGCAGTTAGAGGCAGCTGAAGCCAGTTGGAGGCTGGGTTGAAAACAGGGTTTTCATTGAAACACACTGGGTAGTATTTTGTTGTGGGTTTTATGGGTATTTTTTCTCAGACATTGTGACAAGACCTGTACATGAATGCCACCAATGTGTAAATTTTAGCATGCAACAATGTAGCTAAAAGATGCTACATGTTGTATTTGTGTTACACACCTTAAAGGGATATTGCCACCTCTGGAGGATTTTTAAAAAGCAACTTAAATGAATGGTGGGGATCAACAATCGTGTATGCTCAAGCTCAAACTTGCTCCTGCAGCACCTAAAGCAGTGTATCGGCAAAGCATTTTGTATTTATTTCAGACTCAAAAACGTTGGTCCCAGCTGTGCTCAGTACTAGATTCATGATGGCCGCTCTCATTCAGTTTGACTGTGAAATTGGCGCCCACCCAAAGCTGAAGCCTCCAAATTCGCTGAGACTTGGCCTTGAAAAGTCTGTCTGTGGTATAGGTCACAAATCTCCTACGGTCCTAAAGTCGAGCCATATCAATTCTTGCTGTTTTATTATGAAAGAGGCTAAGGTTATTCAAAATATAATTAACTGCATACTCTTTTTAATTTTAAAGTTCCTTGACGGAATGGTGATGTAGAGTTTGCAACATTCAAAAGAAAATAATAGTCTGCAAAGATGTAATTATAAATGGTGATCAGGCAACTCCAATTTTAGGAATGTGTGCCAAGCATGAGAGGTGAAAATTTATTTTGTTATCTAATGGGGTGTTTCAGGACTCAAATTTTGCAGGTGAAATCGGACACGCTTGATAAGACTGAATCACTGATACACACTGAAAACTCAATATTGGCCTATGAGGTGTCAATATCCCTTTAACTCATGCTGTGGTGGTGCTGGGCGCCACCTTCACCGTGCCAGGGGGGGGGGGGAGGGTTTATACCAGTGTCCTAGCATTGTGGAAATTTGGGTGGAAAACGGCAGCCTGTGGATACTATTTGTACACTCTTTTCCTGAGTTTTACTGTGCATTTTCCACTCCTTATTTTAAAATGTATTGGATAATTGGAACACTGATACCTTGTATGGATTGTAATGATAGGAACAGCCTGCCTGTGGAGGGAAAGACGGGTAAGAATTGACAGGTAGACATGGGCATACCTAATAACTAATTCTAGTGAGCAGGTAATTGGATATTGATAAAGCTGAATACATATGTTTTTTGGTTAAATTTTCTACTCTTTATGCTTATTTTAAACCATAATTTTCAACTCTGCACCCCAGCTCCAAAGCAATCCTAGGATCCTGGTTTAGTCCTCCCCCCCCCCCCCCCCCCCTCTAACCCTGGAAACTAAAAGGTCTAGAAAGACGCGGAAAATGCGTTTGAAAGCGCTCGACAAGCATATTCGAAAGTACTTAAGATATTTTGTTTCCTAAAGCCAATATTGAGGTCACCAGAGGTCATCAAAGGTCAAATGTTCTAGTTTTAGGGCTTTGCTCCAAAAAAACCCCAGATATCACTGGAACTATTATAGCTAGGTACAAACGGAAAACAAGCAATGGTCTTGAAAAATCAAATGAATGCTCTTGAAAAATCAATTTGCCCAGATTTCCTCAGATTTTAGCTCAGGTCAGTAGTTAAGGCTCTAGAGCTCATCAAATGTCAAAAAACTATTTTTACCAAACAGTTTTTCACAAATAACTTTTTACCTAATAACGATAAGGCAATAGTATTGATGCCATCGTTTGTCTCATCAAAGCGCTTCAACTCATATTAGTTTTGACCAGGTTAGGTCAACTTAGAAAATTGACCTCAGGTCAAGGTCAAGTGGTGACCCAATTAGGTCATGTTGCATATGGGAAGACGTGCCTCGATGAGACAAACATATTGGTGTCGGTTTCACTTCTCTATCGTCATTATGTCGAGTTATTGACATACAACTGCTGGTGATCTCGGATGACCTCGGCTGACCCTGTAGTGGTCACTGAACAAAAATGGCACTTAGGTCATCAAGAATGGCCTATAATAAGATGATCCAGAAGGAATTATACTGATATCTTGCATATCCTTGGAATAGGAAGCATTTTAATATTTCCCCCATTGACTTATAATGGGGAGGTCACAAAATTGACCCGACCTTAGGTCACTGATAAGAAATCCAAGATACACTCATTGTAGATATATATATATATATATATATATATATATATATATATATATATATATATATATATATATATATATATATATATATATATATATATATATATATATATCTATATCTATATCTATATCTATATCTATATCTATATCTATATCTATATCTATATCTATATCTATGTCTATGTCTATGTCTATGTCTATGTCTATGTCTATGTCTATGTCTATGTCTATGTCTATGTCTATGTCTATGTCTATGTCTATGTCTATGTCTATGTCTATGTCTATGTCTATGTCTATGTCTATGTCTATGTCTATGTCTATGTCTATGTCTATGTCTATGTCTATGTCTATGTCTATGTCTATGTCTATGTCTATGTCTATGTCTATGTCTATGTCTATGTCTATGTCTATGTCTATGTCTATGTCTATGTCTATGTCTATGTCTATGTCTATGTCTATGTCTATGTCTATGTCTATGTCTATGTCTATGTCTATGTCTATGTCTATGTCTATGTCTATGTCTATGTCTATGTCTATGTCTATGTCTATGTCTATGTCTATGTCTATGTCTATGTCTATGTCTATGTCTATGTCTATGTCTATGTCTATGTCTATGTCTATGTCTATGTCTATGTCTATGTCTATGTCTATGTCTATGTCTATGTCTATGTCTATGTCTATGTCTATGTCTATGTCTATGTCTATGTCTATGTCTATGTCTATGTCTATGTCTATGTCTATGTCTATGTCTATGTCTATGTCTATGTCTATGTCTATGTCTATGTCTATGTCTATGTCTATGTCTATGTCTATGTCTATGTCTATGTCTATGTCTATGTCTATGTCTATGTCTATGTCTATGTCTATGTCTATGTCTATGTCTATGTCTATGTCTATGTCTATGTCTATGTCTATGTCTATGTCTATGTCTATGTCTATGTCTATGTCTATGTCTATGTCTATGTCTATGTCTATGTCTATGTCTATGTCTATGTCTATGTCTATGTCTATGTCTATGTCTATGTCTATGTCTATGTCTATGTCTATGTCTATGTCTATGTCTATGTCTATGTCTATGTCTATGTCTATGTCTATGTCTATGTCTATGTCTATGTCTATGTCTATGTCTATGTCTATGTCTATGTCTATGTCTATGTCTATGTCTATGTCTATGTCTATGTCTATGTCTATGTCTATGTCTATGTCTATGTCTATGTCTATGTCTATGTCTATGTCTATGTCTATGTCTATGTCTATGTCTATGTCTATGTCTATGTCTATGTCTATGTCTATGTCTATGTCTATGTCTATGTCTATGTCTATGTCTATGTCTATGTCTATGTCTATGTCTATGTCTATGTCTATGTCTATGTCTATGTCTATGTCTATGTCTATGTCTATGTCTATGTCTATGTCTATGTCTATGTCTATGTCTATGTCTATGTCTATGTCTATGTCTATGTCTATGTCTATGTCTATGTCTATGTCTATGTCTATGTCTATGTCTATGTCTATGTCTATGTCTATGTCTATGTCTATGTCTATGTCTATGTCTATGTCTATGTCTATGTCTATGTCTATGTCTATGTCTATGTCTATGTCTATGTATATGTATATGTATATGTATATGTATATGTATATGTATATATATATATATATATATATATATATATATATATATAGACCTTATGAAATCCTGTAAGTGTGAAACCGATCATCCATCAACTGTGACTGTGGTAACTGGTACGACCACAAGTTTTTTTTAGGTGGGGTCACGTGACCTGGTCTGGTGACCTGACCTGAGATGATCTGAGGATTTTTTAAAACATAATGTGGGAAATTTATGTCTGAAAAGCTGTGCCAAAAACGGCGGAGCTGCGCGCCGCCGTTTTTCGGCTATCCTCGAAAAACCTGAGGGGGGGGGGGGGTCTAAACACACCTCTCCCCCTCCGGCACGGCGCGGGTTAAGCTGCTGATTAATGTGATGAAGACAACAAATCCGGAGCTTTGCTTTGGTCATGCTGATAGACCACCATTTCGGTCGGAAGGGATGGATTTGTTAATCATTCCGGATAATGCACGCTGTTACAACTGCTCAATCAAAGCAATCAAGAACCATTGGTAATAATTATTATCGTCACCGAGGGGTGCGATGCACACGCGAGGACTTTGGTCAACTAGGGGAAAATCTACCGTATATAAGCGTACCGTGTATAAGCGGCCGGACCCGGCGTTAGCCATGCTTTTTACAGGCTTATTTTCTTGCAGATACTGACTGGATGTGTATGGAAATTTGTACACAATTGCCCACACCCCCAAATACGTTACTGGTCATCACAAACGTTCAAAATAGAAGCATATTAGACTGTCAACGCATGCATGAAATATCCAGTGGCAGTGCAGGGAGTTCTGGGGGAATGACATTGTCCCTAAAAGATAATATATAGGAATCTGATTGTTTAAAGGGAAATAATGACCTTTTTCCACTAAAATGGAGTTAGCACTTGAAATCGCCAGACGAGATCAAAATATATTGTAAATTCATCACATTTTGCATGAAAACTTTCCTACCGAAAGATATTTCAAGTTAAAGTTGATAAGCGTTCCACACTTTAAACGACCGGTACTTGCACTATTTCTGACCTTTTGTCAAGTACTTTTGGTCCTCATCAAACTGCGGCCTTTTCCCGTATTGTTTTTTTACGCAATGGAGTGGAAAATATATTGTGCATTCTGCTTGTTGTGATTATATGCCCGGCGATCTTCTAAAACTAACAGCGATTGAAAAAAAGTGGCAATAAAATCGGAAGCTCATCGATGCACATCAACGCGGCATAGTTAGTGGTTGCGACCCTCAATTTGAGAAAATCGATTCATTTGTTTTCAACATTAGGAGTTGTGTATAGTTTGTCTGTGGCTGTATATAACACTATGCTTTATTTTATCATGAAAAATAATAATTTTTCCCAAAAAAACTAACGAACAATAACACAAAACTGGCAATTAAATCAGAAGCTCATCGATGCACATCGACGGCGACCTATTTAGCGTCGGCGATTTGTTTACAAAGTCATTGTCATGCTTCTCGGCGCACTTAACCATCTCGGCGCACTTGGCGAGTTGTTCCTGATTAGTATACCCAAGTCCCGTAGCAGGCTTTGTTAATGACGTCACTGGTGCCATTATTGTGTAGCATTGCAAAATATATCTGATTTCGAGTTGAAAGCTAATTAAAGACTTATTCAAATTATTGTTTTTAAGTTTGAATTTTCTTGTTAATCATTATTAAAGGTATTTTATCACTGTATTTCATAGTAGTTGACACTTCAGAAACTTGTGACGTAATAATATTGTATCCAATATGCATTTCACTCACCTTTTGCTATTGTGGCGCAGTGCCGAGTGCTTTGCGAATACTAGCTTGCCTGGGGTTCAATTCATTCCGCTCTTATTTTATTCGAGTTGGTATAGTTTGCATGTTGTTGTTATTCATGACTTATACTGATAGTCAGTCATGCATCACGGATGCTTCACGGATTGCTTCACGGATCAGAGCGCTGCTCGAACTCACGCTAGTAGCGCTTTCGTTCTCCATGGCAACCAGGCGTGAGCCAATGAAAAGCCAGAACGTATTCCCTTTCTGGCTTTTGATTGGCTGACGCCTGGTTGCCATGGAGAACGAAAGCGCTACTAGCGGGTGTCCGAGCAGCGCTCAGTTTGATCGGAAATGTCACAGAGGCTCCACAAATGCCGCACTCGATGTTAACAATGGTAGGGAAGGACGAATTTGTCAATGACCTTCATGATGTACACAAGGTACTTGTTTTGTATTTCTTCCAAACTTACAACTTTGAATTTGGGAATAATTTTATTTAATTCTTAAATTTAAATAAAATAATTTTAAAAACATAACGGTAGCCTAAGAAATTGTTGCTAACAAAATCAAAAGGTCATTATTTCCCTTTAAACAGGGGAAAATGCAGCTGATTGCCATGCTAACGTAGTAAGTTTGGCCACACAGCTCACAGCTGATGCGCTGATAACCTTTACTACAAGATTTACAAGGGAAAATATCCAGTAACCACTTTGATGAAAAACCCAGTTTCATTAAATTGCCCACTAAAAAAAAAACGGAAAAAAAACGGATAATGGGTAGTGCCAACCGGCCTGGTTGGAGGTTCCACAGGAACAGAGCCTTTGCAACTTGTTCTGAGGTATCAGGACAGTGAAAATGATTGGATGGTGTACAGTGAGGTATCAGGACAGTGAAAATTGTTGGATGGTGAATAGGAAGTGGTGTACAGTGAGGTATCAGGACAGTTCAAATGGTTGGATGGTGAATAGGTAGTGGTGTACAGCGAGGTATCAGGACAGTGAAAATGGTTGGATGGTGAATAGGAAGTGGTGTACATTGAGGTATCAGGACAGTGAAAATGGTTGGGTGGTGAATAGGAAGTGGTGTACAGTGAGGTATCAGGACAGTGAAAATGGTTGGATGGTGTACAGTGAGGTATCAGGACAGTGAAAATGGTTGGATGGTGTACAGTGAGGTATCAGGACAGTGAAAATGGTTGGATGGTGAATAGGAAGTGGTGTACAGTGAGGTATCAGGACAGTGAAAATGGTTGGGTGGTGAATAGGAAGTGGTGTACAGTGAGGTATCCGGACAGTGAAAATGGTTGGGTGGTGTACAGTGAGGTATCAGGACAGTGAAAATGGTTGGATGGTGAATAGGAAGTGATGTACAGCGAGGTATCCAGACAGTGAAAATGGTTAGATGGTGAATAGGAAGTGGTGTACAGCGAGGTATCCGGACAGTGAAAATGGTTGGGTGGTGAATAGGAAGTTATGTACAGCGAGGTATCAGGGCAGTGGAAATGGTTGGATGGTGAATAGGAAGTGGTGTACAGTGAGGTATCAGGACAGTGAAAATGGTTGGATGGTGTACAGTGAGGTATCAGGACAGTGAAAATGGTTGGATGGTGAATAGGAAGTGGTGTACAGTGAGGTATCAGGACAGTGAAAATGGTTGGATGGTGTACAGTGAGGTATCAGGACAGTGAAAATGGTTGGGTGGTGAATAGGAAGTAGTGTACAGCGAGGTATCCGGACAGTGAAAATGGTTGGGTGGTGAATAGGAAGTTATGTACAGCGAGGTATCAGGACAGTGGAAATGGTTGGATGGTGAATAGGAAGTGGTGTACAGTGAGGTATCAGGACAGTGAAAATGGTTGGATGGTGTACAGCGAGGTATCAGGACAGTGAAAATGGTTGGGTGGTGAATAGGAAGTGGTGTACAGTGAGGTATCAGGACAGTGAAAATGGTTGGATGGTTAATAGGAAGTGGTGTACAGTGAGGTATCAGGACAGTGAAAATGGTTGGGAGTTGAATAGGAAGTGGTGTACAGTGAGGCCGGACAGTGAAAATGGTTGGATGGTGAATAGGAAGTGGTGTACAGCGAGGTATCCGGACAGTGCAAATGGTTGGGTGGTGAATAGGAAGTGGTGTACAGCGAGGTATCAGGACAGTGAAAATGGTTGGATGGTGAATAGGAAGTGGTGTACAGCGAGGTATCAGGACAGTGAAAATGGTTGGATGGTGAATAGGAAGTGATGTACAGTGTCTCAATATCTTACTGGGTATCAGCACCTTCAGAGTTCAGATAGGAGCTAGTCGGAAGAGCAATCAGGTGCACACAAGGCTTAGCAGTGAAATCTTCAGTGAACAGTATTCTCTGACATTTTTATTGTAGAGTCTCCTATATGGAAACTTCCTGCACAAAGCTCATTGAATTTGTATTTTAACACAGCACACATTATTTTTGTTGTTGTTGAAAAAGTGAATATTTGTCCTTATCTGAAGCCACTTGTTTGTCACTTGGCCACTTGACATAACATCTGGATCTGACCAGGTTATGCATTTTGATTGGTGATTCTACTTAGGGCCATTTCTATACTATCCTCACTATCTGCAATGCAATAATATTGCTAACTTGACTATTTCTGTTTCCTTGTTTGTTTGGAGAACACCATGTGCCTATACTAATCTTACTATGTTTTTTTCCTCAGAAATATGAAGGAAAAGGATTTACTGGGTGCTCGTGATTCGATACGTGATGAGTTTTCATCTGGTGATGATTCTGATACTGATTCAGATACTCCTGTTACTGGTAAGGGCTGTAATTGAAGTGTGAATGGCTGAGGTATGATGTTACAACTTAATTCATGAATAATTTGTCTATCTTGTTCTCTACTTTTGTCGTCATCTATGCTTAGTATGACAAACATATGATTGTGTCCTTGTTGTTTTATGGTACTTTTTGCACTGGAAAAATATTTGTCCAAGTTTATGAATTCACTTATAATGAAAATGCAAATGAAGCATAGATGAACAAGAGATCAGGGAAAAATGACTGAATTTGAATGGTTATTAAGGGAGTATCCGTTACTCCCTTAATTTTGTGTTGAGATAATGGGCCGGTGTCAAAAGGAAGGGCATCACTAGCGGGGAAAAGCACAGTATAACATTTTGTTTACTAGGATCACCCATTTTATCTAACTTGATGTAAAGTCATAATACATAGACAAATGGTAGCTCAAATTTGAATGATGGTATGTTGTGTGATGTCATTAGGCTGTTTGAGATTTGCTAGCTTTGTGTTGCATGTACTTCAACATTTGATTTAGCAATGTTACCTCTGTGTTTGCTTTACAGGACACTTACAGGCAACACCTTTGGATGTGCAGGAAGAGCTGGTGGAGGATCTTCCAAGGTATATTTGTACCATCGGTTTGCAGCAGTGCAAAGATGGTGAGACGGCCTCGCCTGACATTTGCCAGCACACCTTCTGCCTCCTGCAAGCACTGCAATGGGCCAAGGTAGGTGCCATATGCTGGCTGTCTGTAGGCATATCAATAACCAAGCACCTATTTGAAAATGTTACCAATAACATCGGAATCAGTGACCTTATCCTCGTTGTTTTTTATATTATTTAAGAAGAGAAAACTTTAAAAATGACTTGTTTATTGATATATTTGTTTATGTGAACATTGTATATCCATAGATATAATTTTGAAAAAGGCCTGCAGCCGAAATATCAATAAACAAGTCATTTTTAAAGCTTTCTCTTCTTAAATAATATAAAAAAACAACGATGATAAGGTCACTGATTCCGATGTTATTGATAACGCTAATCATGTTCCTCGCAGCAGCTTTGAATATTTTTTTTTGAAAATGTTCCCTTTTACCTCAGCCTTGTGTATTCTTTGTTATCTACAATACTATTATGTGTGGGTTGGGTATCAGCAGCGGTGGGCAACTTCCGTTACTCCGCTACTCTGTTACTAACCGAACTACTTTTGTCAGTAACGGAGTAACGATCTCGTTACTTTTCAAAACAGTTAACGGACCAAGTAACTTCCGTTACTTAAGTAACTTCCGTATCAAGTCCGTTATCACCGGTTTCCTCTCATCACAAGCAATACTCTCGTTTTCTACTTCTATTTTTGCCCGTTAGTGGTGCCCGTCCTTTTCACACCGGCCCTTTATCTCAACACAAAATTAAGGGAGTATCTGTTGCTCCCTTAATTCTGTGTTTAGATAATGGGCCGGTGTGAAAAGGACGGGCACCACTAACGGGCAAAAATATAAGTGAAAAACGAGAGTATTGCTTGTGATGAGAGGAAGTTGGTGATGCCTGACTTTAAGGTCCTGGATCATTAGGTGACCTCTCAGGTCATGCCAATGACCTGGATGTCATACAAATTGTGTGTGTGTAGAGAGATTGACTTTTAATCGAGTCATTAATACAAATGCAGCACATTTCTTGTTGTTAGAGGAATGCATTTCCATTAACTCTAGGTCCCTGTTGATCGTTGACCTGATGACCTGATTTGACCTTTGACCTTGATATAATATCACTATTAGCTATCCACATTCATTATTGTCCAACACAGACGGCTGATTTGTAATTATGCACAGTTTGTAGAGATCTGCAAAGCATACTTAGCCGTGAAATGTTCTTAAAATCCATGGGAAGTCAAAACGTCATCTTAGGTCATCTGAGGTCAGTGACCTCGGTTGACATGTGTAAGAACATGACCCCAGTGGAACATATTATGTAAAATAGATGCCACATTTGAAATCGGCGTCACAAAATGCCCTAGAAACTGCCAGAGGCCAAAAAAGTCATATCAGGTCATCAGAGGTCATGCTGTCTGTGGAAACCATACATGTCACCTGTTAACACCTGTTCATATGTTCCTGAACAACAAACACTCGTAAAGTGCACAAGTTACAAGCATCGATATTCGATACTACGGGACGCCAGTTGCATCTGACATGACCTTGAGAAACAGGTCAAAGGTCACGCCGGGTCATGGGCAGTAGAGGCTTGCAATTCTCAGAGTATGTGTCAAAATGTTATAAAGTAGGGTACTGAGCGTTTCATCGCAATCGGTTGATAAATACGCGAGTTATTCCCGAAAAACCGATGGGGGGTGGCATCCACCCCCTGCACTGGCGAGGGTTAAACTGAAGTAGCAGAGTACCGTAAACTGGAGCTACTTTGAATCGTGGTGTAACTGAATGGTGTTCAATTTGTCCATATAATTGTGTATACCATAAAAATGCAAGTCAATTGAGGCCATATTTTGTTGGGTGTTAGCCAGCACAATTCTAACCAGTTTAATGACCAAAGTCAATACACATGTGTTTGAGCATAGCAGAATAAAATTAAAAACTCAACTCCTGTTTTCTTCACGTTCAAAATGTTGTCAAACTTCTGTTTGGCAACACCTGATGGAAAGCTCATCACATGGAACTGAACTTTGTGGCCTGGTATGTGCATTTCAATGGCCAACTGTAACTGCTTTTATTTTGAGAGAAAACAAATCATAAAATCACGCAGCATTAGTTTTCATGATTTTCAGTTATGTTGTGAGGCTTACATGGCAGTGCTAGTTATGTTGATTTGAACAAAAGTGGTCAACATGTGCAGTCGCATCTCCTAGGCATTCATACATGTGCGTGTGGCTGATGTATTGTGCTTACTTGGTGTTTGAAAGTTTGAAAAATGATTTGCCGATTTTATGGATGTCATCTGATAACAACTGAGAAAATAAACATGGAAGTTTTGCCAATTTCAGGGTTCTGTTTTCAGTGCTTTTTTAAAACCTCCAAGCTGTTCAAAGAAGCTCCAACAGTCCACTTGAATTGCACCGCTAATGATAAATGATGCAAAAACTGGAGGGTGTTCAATATAGCCCCATAGCAGGGCAACTTTGAACACATCATTGTGTTTAAGTGCAATGGATAGCCCCACCACCAGCCCCCAGTGCTTGATGGATGATGGATGGATAGCCCCACCATGAGTGCTTGATTCATTGCTCTATTACAAATAGCAAAAGAGATATTAAATGTCAAATCTAAAAAGTGTGCAAAGTAGCCCCAGTCTACGGTAACAGACTAAAGTAACTTCCGTTAAATTTATCGCAAAGTAGCGTAGTAACGAGTAACGGAACTACTTTTATGAGGAACGGAGTAACGAGTAACGGAACTACATTTTTTTAGTAACGATGCCCACCACTGGATATCAGGAACAGTTGTCACATTATTTTCAAAAGCGCAATTGATGTGAATTGTGCATCCCTAAGAATCCTGTGTGATAATGTATGTGGTGGCATCTTGGGAGATAATCACCCTTTTCCACAAAAATGGAGTTAGCACCTGAAATCGATAGACGAGACCAAAATATATTGTAAATTCATTATATGTTGCATATAACAATTCCTACCGATACATATTTCAAGTCATAGTTGAGCGTTCCACGCTTATAATCAGCAAGTACTCGGTAACGGATTCAGTAAATTAGCCTCCCTACGCATTGCTATTTATCATGAAAGTATGCAATATGTTTCCTGCACTCTATCTTTTGGGAATATGTGCCAAACTGTTATGAACAATCAACACTCATTTGAAAAAAGTGTATTGAAATCGTCAGTTTAACAGTGGCCAGTGACCTTACTTATTTAGTGTCGGCGATTTGTTTATAAGTGCCCATTCAACAACGTTGAACAGATTGATGCAAAAGCGCCAGATGTTGCGCTTTCCAATAGTGGAGGGGAAATACCGATCATTAATTTTCCCAAACTTCCAACTTTGAATGAGGAAATCATTTGATTTAATTCTTACATTTAGATCACATCATTTTAATACCATAACGGTAACCAAATAAATTGTTGCTAACAAAATACAAAGGTGATTATCTCCCTTTAGATGAGGATATTTCATATTAGAGCTCTGATGCTGTAAGACTATGGACACTTTAGGGTTATATTTGGCCATTAGGGTTTGGTATCTTTTTAAGCTTCATATCTTTGATGGTACTTTGTATAACATTTTCACTAAAAGACGTTGTGAATTGATTGCAGATGTGTTCCTAACCGTGTGCGTGTGTGGTCTCAGGCGGTGACGTCGTGCCCGGTCGAGCTGCGATCGTTGGACTCACTGGAGGTGCGCCGCTGGCCGGCCGGACAGCTGGTGTCTGCTGTGTCAGTGACCGCCGCTCGTCGCGCCGCTGCCGTCGCCGCTGCCGCCGCCGCTGTCTCGTCCCCAGCCGATACGGTGCGTCCCTGCTGACGGAAATGCCGCCGTCACGTTGCCGTCACGCTGCCGTCACGTTGCCGTCGCGAACAGGGCCGATGTGGGGCGTTTGCCCGAGTAGTGACGTCATAGTGCGCTTAAAATGTTCAGTGCTGATATCAAATAACCGATGTGTGTAATGTGGATGGGCAAGACAGTGATACATGCCCGGCTTATCCGTGAAGCCCTAAGCATTGGTATGTGTCATCTGTTGGTATGGCAGCACTGGAGTGTCAATCCCAATCCAATCCAGCAGCGGACGGTTCGACGTGACCCGTGGATAACCGTCATATAACCATGCATTGTTTCGCCGTTAAATTGTTCATGCGTTAAATTGCTCATGGATGGCGTGGTCGGTTGTAGTCTGTGGTTTGTGTTGTGTATTCATCTGGGCTTAGTGTTGAGGACTAATGTAACTTGCCATGAACTTTCTAGGCGGAGGTTTACTGTGTGGGGGTGCAGGTGCAATTGGCAACTTGCATTTGCTCATGTTTGTCCTTACGTCTGTGGGGACGTCCTCGATTTGTTTTGTCAAAATACCTGCACCACGTACGTTTTTTACCATGTTGACTCTGTCCGCTTCCCAGGTGTCGACTGCGGAGCGAGAGGCAGTCTGGGAGAGCAGCCTGGGCAGCGGCGCCTCCTCCGGTGACGACAGCGACTGGGAGGGCGGCGACGTCGGCGGCGGCCCGGTCGGCACCGTCCGGCACCGACGACGCGTCAGCCATGGCCGCGCCCTCTCCCGGCTGAAGCGGCGCAGTGTGCGGCCGCTGACCGTCTCCCGTCTGGGCCTGCTGCGGAGCCACGCCGACCGGCCACCGCCGTCCCCGCGGCCGCCGCTGCCGCTGCTGCACTCGGCCGGGGTGCAGCCGGCCGGCGGCGGCGCCGCGGGAGACCGTTCCGCGCCGCCGTCTGGCGTGCCCGCCGCGCACCAAGACGTCCGCCCCGCGGACGGCTGCGACAGCCGCCTGTCCAGCGAAGCCAACGGCGAGGCGGCTGGCGGGCCGGGCGCAGCGCCGACCGACACCGATAACGGCGGCGGCGGCGGCCGGCCGCTCCCCCTCAAAACTGTGATAGACGACGGCCTGCGGACCGACCCTGACCGGACAGATGACGGCCTGGAGGATGTGTCCGCTGACGAGGGCGTCGAGGACGACCAAACCTCGCCCGCCTGCCCGCCGGAGCGGACTGAGTCTCCGCTGAGAGATGAGCAGACCCCGGCCGCCGCCGCCGCCGCCGCCTCCGCCCGTCACGTTTCTCTGGATGATGTGTCGGATGAGGAGACTCCAGCCGATAATGGGATCGGCCACGAGGGCGCAGACTCTGCGGCGGCCGGCGGCGCGCGGGGCGAGAACGAAGCGCAGGACCATCCGGAGCTGTCGGACACGGAGCAGTGCTCGCCTGGTGTCGGTGTGGACGATGGCACCGAAGGTGCCGGTACCGAGGCGGCGGCGGCAGTTGCCGGTGGAGGAGAGGCGGCGGCGGCGGCGGCAGTTGCCGGTGGAGGAGAGGCGGCGGCGGCGGCGGCAGTTGCCGGTGGGGGAGAGGCGACGGCGGCGGCGGCAGTTGCCGGTGGAGGAGAGGAGCCGGCAGACGCTCCTCTGCGGGAGGAGGCCACGGACGCCGCCGAGGAACCTTCCTCGTCCGGTGCAGAGCGTGGAGCTGAATGTTCAGAAGAGACTTCGGCTGTCCAACCAGACGAGGAGTCTTCAGATGTCGACTCTGCGGATCCTGCTACTGCTGCTGCTTCTGCGGAAGTGGCCTCGGATGCCAAAGAGGAAGACGCCGATGTAGGTACCGACGTTGAGGATGAGCCGTCTGAGGCTGATGCTCTCCAAGATATGCCTATCGACCCTCATCCGGAAACGCAAGATTCCAGTCCTAACCAAAGACTCGCGGAAACTGGCGCCGACGAAGGCCAGGCGCGTTCCGTTCAACAAGTTAACCCACCGGACCTCATTACCAGTAGTGAAACAGAGGCTGGCGGTTTGGACGTCTCTGTAGACAACAGTCCTGACGAATCTCGCAAGGCCAGCGATCGCCACTCCGCACGAGAGGACATTCTGCCGGGTTACGAGCGCGTCAGTGACAGCGGCGACGACGAGCCCGCTGCCGCCGACGGTGGCCCGTGTCAGACGGACGTCATCGATGACTCGGAGCAGCCGAGCGGCACCGTCGGGTGCGCCGCCGCCGCCGACCCGCTGGCGTCTCCCGTCTACTCACCCGTCACGTCTCCGGCCAGCATCCGCTCGCTGGACTCGGTGGCGTCGCCGGATCGCCCGCCGGCCTCAGTGACCGCCGAGACGCCTGGCGGCCACTGCGCGCTCGGCGTGGCGGACGCCAGCGACGTCTCCAGTGACGAAGAGCTGGTGTGTGGCGAGGGCGGCCGGCCGCCGGCGGATCCTGCCGCTGAAGCGGGACCGCAGGGCGCCGACAGCTGGCAGCTGCTGCCAGTAGAGAGCATTTCCTCGCCGGAGAGTTTTGGACCGGACCAGGAGGAGCCGGAGGAACCGGAGGAACCGGAGGAACCAGAGGCGGCGGAGCCGGAGGAGCCGGGGGAGCCGGAGCCCGAGGCGCCCCCGGCCGAGGCCGAGGCGGAGGCAGCAGTGGAGGCGGCAGCTGGGCCGGTCCCGGCGCCAGCCCCGGCGCCGCTGCTCTGTCTTGGCACCGAGCAGATCTCTGACAATGAAGAGGACGGGTTCGATGACGGGATGGAAGAGGGCGAGATCCCGTCCGAGCGGCCTCCGACGCCTCCCCCGCCACCGGTCGTCTTGCCGCCGCCTGTCCCGCTCCCGATGCCAGAGCCGGACCTGCAGCGGCCGCTTGACCAGGGCGGTGTGTACGCCGACACGGATCTCCCAGACGGCGACTTCGAGGAGGGCGAGATTCCGTCGGAGCTGCCGCCTGAGCCGGCCGAGCCGTCGGAGAGAGTGGAGGAGCCGCCGGCAGCCGAGGCTGCCTCCCCGCCGCCGACTGCGTCACAGATCCCGCTGTCGCCGGCCGGCGAGCCGCCGCCCGAGGGCGACTATGAGGAAGGCGAGATCGTGGAGGAGCGTACCGCCTCGGCGGACGAGCTGGCGGAGGACGCGGTGGAGTCGCCCCCGCCGCCGCGTCCGGCGTCCGGCGGGGAGGAGCCGCCTGGGGACGCGCCCAGGGACTCTTCCTCCCCTGTGGTGCGGCCCGTGGTGCCGGCCGGCGGCCTGCATACCACTGCCATTGATGACGACGACGCTCCGGACGTGGACGAAGAAGTGCGC
Source organism: Chirona hameri (assembly GCA_036785665.1). NCBI lineage: Eukaryota > Metazoa > Arthropoda > Thecostraca > Balanomorpha > Balanidae > Chirona > Chirona hameri. The sequence goes on along the minus strand of JAXIVJ010004177.1, from coordinate 31,755 downwards.
GACTTTGTCGTCAGCGAGAAGACCATTACAGGTCTGGAGCGAGACGAGGGTGACGATGTTGGGTGGAAGAAGTTCTCGCGCAGCGCACGGGAGCGTAACTACCGCGATGGCAAGCCGGTGGACCGCGCGACGGCTCGGTCCAAAGAGATGGCCGAACCGCGGCAGGAGAGTCGACGCTCCCCGGCTGGCGACGGCGGCCGCAGAGGCAAGAAACGCGAGATACAGCGGTACGACGTGCGGAAGGTCATAACAGAGCGCAAGATGCGCGCGCAGGAGAACCAGGAGCGTGGCGGCCACGCGCGACGCTCGCGCTCGTCCAGTTCGTCCGGCTCACGCTCTCCGAGGCGAGCCGTTCAGAGGTGGCGCCGCTCGCGTTCGCCCAGCCGGTCGTTCTCGCCGGGCCGCCGGCACCGCGAGTACCGGAGACGGTCCCGAGACCGGCCCTCGCCGCCGCGCCGGGACCGCTCCCGCCATTCGGTATCGCGCCATTCGCACACCCGTCATTCGCTGTCTCGCTCACCGCGGCATAAACGAACGCTGTCACCCACGAAGAAGGCAAAAGACAAGAGCAGGGAGCGGAAGAGGAAGCACAGTCCCTCGCCGCCTTCTGCGACGAAGAAGCTGAAGAAGAGGAAAGATAAGTTGAAGAAGAAAGACGATAAAAAGAAAAAGAAGAAGCGTCCCAAGTCGCCGATCTCGAAGGCGGTAATCGTGGACGGCGACAACCTGGTGGTGAGCGTTAACTTCTCGTCGAAGGAGCACCGCGACCGTCTGGGCACAAAGAGTCGCGTAGTGCGACATGAGGAGCGGGAACCGTCGCTCGAGTTCTCCCCGGTGCGGGAGCGGCCCGCGAGGCTCCGGGATCTGCCGACGCCTTCCAAAGACAAACGGCTTCCAGCGCGGGACCGCGACCGGGACCGAGACCTGCCGCGCCGCGACCGTGACCGTGATCGTGATCGTGATGAACGCGCCAAGCCGCCGCGCGCCGGTCGCCCGGAGCGGGAGCTCTCCTCTGACCGGCAACGGCGTGACGCGAGGAAGGAGAACAAGGACCCGAAACAGAGTGCACGCGCAGAGCGTAAGAAAGATGGCGGTGATCGTCGCTCGCCGTCGTCGCGGCCGGCTCGTGGCAGTAAGAGACCGCGCAGTGTGACGCCGCCACGAGAGCGGCGGAGTCCGATCCCGCGCACCAGGGCGTTCAGTCCACGTGCCAAGGCGCCCAGTCCGCGACCCGCGCCGCGCGGTAGAGCGCCGAGTCCTCGCAGTCCTCGTGCCAGACTGCAGAGTTCGCGTGTTCGGGCGCCCAGTCCGCGAGCACGGACACCCAGCCCCCGTCCCCGAGCGCTGAGCCCGCGTCCACGGGCGCTCAGCCCTCGCAACAGGGCGGCTAGTCCGCGCGCGCGCAGCAGGAGCCGCTCGGCTGACCGCCCGCGCAAGTACGCGCGCCGCTCGCGGTCGGGCAGCCGCTCCAGCTCGTGGTCGCGCTCCTCGGCGTCGAGCGATTCGCCGGCGACGGGCCACCGCCGCTCGGGCAGCGCGCAGCACCGCCAGCCACGCCGCAGTCCCGACTTCATCGACCTGGACGTGATCGAGGTGTCGTCCCGCCGGAACGAGCCGATCGTCATCACGGACTCGGAGGCGGAGGCCGAGCCGGCAGCGCGCCCGGCGCAGGCGCGTGCTACCGCCCCCGCCGCGCGGCCGTCGCCCGCCGCACCCGCGGAGCCGGCGGCGTCGGCGTCGCGCGCGACTGCCCGCAGTCCGCGCGGCCCCAAGACGCCGCCGGAGCCGGTCGCCACCGAGCCGACCGTCAAGTTCTCGCTGAGTTCCAAGCTGGCAGCGGTGCGAGTTATCAACAACCCACTACGGGAGGACGACGAACTGGACTCGTCCCCGGTGGCGGCGGCAGCGGCGACGACGCCGGCCACTGCGGCACCGGCTACGGCGGCTGCGACCCAGTCGGCGTCGTCAGCGCCGCGCGGCCCGAGCACGCCGCCCGAGCCGCCGCCGTCGGACGCGTCCGGGGCCAAGTTCGGCGACCAGTACGATCCGTTCGAGCCGACGCACTCGCCGTCGGGCACGCCCGACTCGCCGCCGTCGCCGCCGTCGGCGGATGGCCTGGCGAGTCCCGAGGCGGCTGCCTCGCTGGCGCCCGAGCCGCCGCCGCCGGCCGCCGCCGAGCCGCCCCCGCCGCCGCCGCTGCCCGCCGTGCAGCGGGACAGACCCGCCGACAAGCCGCCGGAGCCGCGACACTCGGCGGAGGCGGAGAAGCGACCGGCCAGCCACGCGCCGCCCGCAGCACCGGTTAGTCGCAGATGTTAAATGGCTCTTGCGTTTGCTTAGAAAAAGTCTTATGTTAGATGGTTCTGCATGTTGATAAAAAGTCGGATGCTGGTCAAAAGCTTGGCACTTGGGAACATGTTTAGTCTGGGCTTATTTGAAGCCTTATCGTAGCACAAATTACAATCACTGGTGACATATAAACATATATTTGTCAGCTATGGATGTGTAACAGTCTTAAATGTGACCGAGTGGATGCATTGTTTCAAGCTTACCTTTGGAGAGCTACCTCCCATTAGCATAGAATGTGGTGTATTGTCTTTGTCTCCGGTGACTGCCCACGTCTAACCCGTGTCTTGCTGTGTCCGCAGCCGGTGGCCAGTCTGTTCGCCGGGCTGCCGCCGCCGTCTGCCGTCAGTCTGCTGAGCAGCGTGCTGAACAGCGTGCTGGACACGTCCCGGCCGCCGCCCAGCCTGCCGGCCGCCGTCGCTGCCGCCCCCGCCCCGGCCTCCGCCGCAAAGGCCGCCCCGGCGTCCGCCGCAAAGGCCGCCCCGGCGTCCGCCGCAAAGGCCGCCCCGCCACCGGCACAGAACGGCCAGCGCGACTCGGCCGACGTGATCGACATGGATCTCGACTCGCCGTTCTCGCCCGACTCGCCAAACTCGCCCGACTCGCGCGAGGGTGACGATCTGTTCGAGCCGCCGCGGCCGGCGCGCGCACCGCAGCGGGCCGCCGCTGCCGCTGGCCGTGGCCGACGGATGGACCCCAAAGAACGGTTCGAGGCGTTGTTCGGCGGGTCACACGGACGCGGCAAGGCGCCGTCCGGCAAGTCGGCGTCGAGCAAAGCGCCGCCCGGCAAGCCGGTGCCTGGTAAAATGCCTCCGGGCAAACCGGCGAACAAACAGCGGACGCCGGCCCGTGGCGGACGGCCCGCCAAACGCCGTGAGTCACTGAGAACGAAGGAGTGGGGTGGACCCTTGGGACCAGTGTGCTGGGACCAGTGCATTGGGAAATTTAGGTGGAAAACGACGCCCTATGGATACTATTTGTCCACTCTTTTTCCCAAGTTTTCCTCTTAATTTTCCACTCCTTATTTTCAAATGTATTGGATAATTTGAACTGGATACTGATTTATGGATGTAATGATATGACAAGACCGGGAAAGACAGGTCAAAATTGACATAGGCAATAATTAATTCTGGTGAGCGGGTAATTGGACATTGATAAAGCCGAATACAATGGTTTTTGGTTGAATGTTCCACTCTGTATGCTATTTTTAGCCATAATTTTCCAATCGGCACCCAAGCTCCAAATCAACGCTAGGGCCCCGCTTGGGACGGTATGTAGAGGTCGAAGCTAATCCTAGGGGCCTGCTTGGAACGGTATGTAGAGGTCAAAGCTAATCCTAGGGCCCCGCTTGGGACGGTATGTAGAGGTCGAAGCTAATCCTAGGGCCCCGCTTGGGACGGTATGTAGAGGTCGAAGCTAATCCTAGGGCCCGCTTGGGACGGTATGTAGAGGTCGAAGCTAATCCTAGGGCCCCACTTGGGACGGTATGTAGAGGTTGAAGCTAATCCTAGGGCCCCGCTTGGGACGGTATGTAGAGGTCGAAGCTAATCCTAGGGCCCCGCTTGGGACGGTATGTAGAGGTCGGAGCTAATCCTAGGGGCCTGCTTGGGACGGTATGTAGAGGTCGAAGCTAATCCTAGGGCCCTGCTTGGGACGGTATGTAGAGGTCGAAGCTAATCCTAGGGGCATGCTTGGGACGGTATGTAGAGGTCGAAGATAATCCTACGGCCATGCTTGGGACGGTATGTAGAGGTCGAAGATAATTCTGGGGCCTGCTTGGGACGGTATGTAGAGGTCGAAGCTAATCCTAGGGCCCCGCTTGGGACGGTATGTAGAGGTTGAAGCTAATCCTAGGGCCCTGCTTGGGACGGTATGTAGAGGTCGAAGCTAATCCTAGGGCCCTGCTTGGGACGGTATGTAGAGATCGAAGCTAATCCTAGGGGCCTGCTTGGGACGGTATGTAGAGGTCGAAGATAATCCTACGGCCATGCTTGGGACGGTATGTAGAGGTCGAAGATAATTCTGGGGGCCTGCTTGGGACGGTATGTAGAGGTCGAAGCTAATCCTAGGGGCCTGCTTGGAACGGTATGTAGAGGTCAAAGCTAATCCTAGGGGCCTGCTTGGGACGGTATGTAGAGGTCAAAGCTAATCCTAGGGCCCTGCTTGGGACGGTACGTAGAGGTCGAAGCTAATCCTAGGGCCCGCTTGGGACGGTACGTAGAGGTCGAAGCTAATCCTAGGGGCCTGCTTGGGACGGTATGTAGAGATCGGAGCTAATCCTAGGGCCCTGCTTGGGACGGTATGTAGAGGTCGAAGCTAATCCTAGGGCCCTGCTTGGAACGGTATGTAGAGGTCAAAGCTAACCCTAGGGGCCTGCTTGGGACGGTATGTAGAGGTTGAAGCTAATCCTAGGGCCCCGCTTGGGACGGTATGTAGAGGTCGGAGCTAATTCTAGGGCCCTGCTTGGGACGGTATGTAGAGGTCGAAGCTAATCCTAGGGCCCCGCTTGGGATGGTATGTAGAGGTCGAAGCTAATCCTAGGGGCCTGCTTGGGACGGTATGTAGAGGTCGAAGCTAATCCTAGGGCCCCGCTTGGGACGGTATGTAGAGGTCGAAGCTAATCCTAGGGGCCTGCTTGGGACGGTATGTAGAGGTCAAAACTAATCCTAGGGCCCTGCTTGGGACGGTATGTAGAGGTCGAAGCTGTGTGCAGGAGTATGAAAAGAGATACACTCATTTGGAGTGTTACTTCTGAGGACATTTATTTCGTATGTGACAGCGATATTCGAGCATTTAGTCGAGCAAATTAGTGATGACGGCGGTCGAGAATCGTTGCACTGTTGGGTTAGATGTTTGCATTGGATAAAGTGATATGAACTCTTGCTGTGAACCATTGCTGAAGGCATGAGTGTGATACCAGTGTTGCCCCTGACCCGTATGTGACCGCCCCCGCTTGCCCCGCAGCTGGCGGTAAGGGTGGCGCCGCTCCGTCCGCCGCCGACGACGCCCTCAAGGTCAACGACGACGTTCCCAACTCGGCTGTGGAGATGCAGGTAAAGGAGAAGGTACGCTTGATGCTTCGGTAGTGCGTAGTGCCACTGCCGGCTTCCGGTCCGTCCCGCCCCGCTCCTGCCCAGTGTTACCCTGGCCTTGTCGCCCCTGTCGGTGTTGCTGATCCCGGTCGGCTCTACAGCCGAGGCGGGCACCGTGCCGCTCCACTCCCGCTCCCTGGTGTGACTCGCGTCAGCTGTTTATACGCTCAGTCACGGCCTCCGCAGGGTTAGCTGTAGCAGAAGCAGACAGCGTCGGCAGCAGAAGTACGTCATTGTGGTGCGGAGTGGCTGTAGGTACTATAGCTAGATGGCCAAAAACGAGCCAACGAGCTATACAGACCCTTACGTTCAAGTCGCGTAGTGTCACGATCTCGTAGTTCATCGTACTGGTAGATATCCTCAGTTCTGCAGTCATGGGCAGATCCAGGGGGGGGGGGCAAAGGGGCCATGGCTCCCCCAAACTGCCTGAAATCTGAACAAAATTGACACATTTCCTGATATAGAAAAAAATATAAGCAACTTGTATTACTAAGGAAAGTTAGCTTTAAATCAGCTATCAATGCATAAGCAAGCAAAACCCGATGCGTTTTCAGAATTGTGTGAGACTTTTGGGGACCCCCCCCCCCCCCCCCCCCCCCCACCCACCACCACCACCACCACCACCACCACCACCACCACCACCACCACCACCACCACCACCACCACCACCACCACCACCACCACCACCACCACCACCACCACCACCCGTTCTAGATCCGCCTTTGTCTGTAGTTGGTTTTCGCCTTGCCTTGCGCAGTTGTGGCATACACGGCGCAATGCACAGCAGTTCAAGCTCCTGCGGGGCCTACCGGTCACCATACGCGCGTTCCTTGCACCGGTGCTGAGCCTCAAGCTCCTGGGGGGTCTACCGGTCACCATACGCGCGTTCCTTGCACCGGTGCTGAGCCTCAAGCTCCTGGGGGGTCTACCGGTCACCATACGCGCGTTCCTTGCACCGGTGCTGAGCCTCAAGCTCCTGCGGGGCCTAACGGTCACCATACGCGCGTTCCTTGCACCGGTGCTGAGCCTCAAGCTCCTGTGGGGCCTACCGGTCACCATACGCGCGTTCCTTACACCGGTGCTGAGCCCCAAGCTCCTGCGGGGCCTAACGTTCACCATACGCGCGTTCCTTACACCGGTGCTGAGCCCCAAGCTCCTGCGGGGCCTAACGTTCACCATACGCGCGTTCCTTACACCGGTGCTGAGCCCCAAGCTCCTGCGGGGCCTACCGGTCACCATACGCGCGTTCCTTGCACTGGTGCTGAGCCCCAAGCTCCTGGGGGGTCTACCGGTCACCATACGCGCGTTCCTTGCACCGGTGCTGAGCCTCAAGCTCCTGCGGGGCCTAACGGTCACCATACGCGCGTTCCTTGCACCGGTGCTGAGCCCCAAGCTCCTGCGGGGCCTACCGGTCACCATACGCGCGTTCCTTGCACCGGTGCTGAGCCCCAAGCTCCTGCGGGGCCTACCGGTCACCATACGCGCGTTCCTTGCACCGGTGCTGACTGTTGATGGACGTTGGCTGAAATGTTATCGATGTGTGTGCCTGTATGTATTTGTTTGTATGTATGTTAGTTGGTGTCCTGCACATAATGGTTCTCTTATATTCCTCATGCACTCCATGTACCAAAACGCCTTGCAAGTTTCGGGGAGCGTAAGACATGCGTCTAATCGAATGTGGCATATGACATATGCCCATCCCCCGCTAAACCCCCAATCCCCGCTAAACCCTCATTCCCCGCTAAACCCCCAATCCCCGCTAAACCCCCATTCCCCGCTAAACCTCCATTCCCCGCTAAACCCCCATTCCCCGCTAAACCCCCATTCCCCACTAAACCCACATTCTCCGCTAAACCCCAATTCCCCGCTAAACCCCCATTCCCCGCTAAACCCCCAATCCCCGCTAAACCCCCATTCCCCGCTAAACCCATTCCCCGATAAACCCACATTCCCCGATAAACCCCCATTCCCTGATAAAACCACATTCCCGCTAAACCCACATTCCCCGCTAAACCCACATTCCCCGCTAAACCCCCAGTCCCCGCTAAACCCCCATTCCCCGCTAAACCCACATTCCCCGCTAAACCCCAATTCCCCGCTAAACCCCCCCATTCCCCGCTAAACCCAGTCCAGCTATTCGTGCCTGCACTGATCGCTCGCCCGCGACCCATGGTAGCGGGGCGATCAGCCAAACCGCTTATCAGCCGCGACATTTGTGTAATGTGTATTCAATGTAAAACGAGCAACTGAATTACATAAGCTCTTAACCTTGCAAATATTTGGTTTCAGCATTTGCATTATTAGGATTAGTTATAAGTTGCTCAGATAATTGAAGTGACCAAACGAAGTGATCTTTACTTTAGGTTAACAATTTGTTTTGAAGTTCGAAAGTGTATCACAGATAGAGAAACAAGTATATACTGATAGAGAAACAAGTTATTCAGAAACAATGAGAGATATTTGAAACCTGTTAGATGTATTGCGACGGTGGTGGAATGGGCGTGTTGTGGGGTTGGACCCGAATTTCCAATGATGCTACTTTTTCCGAATTCGTATCTCCGTATGCTGTGTGAACCCCAATTGCTACATCCTCACGGTTTGATATGTAAAGTAGATATGCCCATGGGCGTCGTGAGGGGGGGGGGGGAGGACACGCACGTCTCCCAACATTTTCAGATTTTAACATTAGGCCTATTGGTATTGCATGGAAAGAATCGGCTTTAGAATGGCGATATCCCCGGGCGAAATATTTCCTCGGGTGAAGTATGACCAGCAGAAGAGAAATGGCCGCGGCTGCTGACCTGTATGGTGCGTCTCTTTCCACAGTTCCTGAAGAAGTTGAACCGCCAGGAGCGCGTCATAGAGGAGGTGAAGCTGGTGCTGAAACCCTTCTACCACAAGCGCACCATCACCAAGGAGCAGTACAAGGAAACCCTGAGGAAGGCGGTGCCGAAGGTGAGAAAGTGGAATGTGTTATGCTATTGTGTCGTATTTCATTCATTGCATTCATTTCATTCATTTCATTCATTTCATTCATTTCATTCATTTCATTCATTTCATTCATTTCATTGCGTTCATTGCGTTCATTGCGTTCATTGCGTTCATTGCGTTCATTGTGTTCATTGCGTTCATTGCGTTCATTGCGTTCATTGCGTTCATTGCGTTCATTGCGTGCATTGCGTGCATTGCGTGCATTGCGTTCATTGCGTTCATTGCGTTCATTGCGTTCATTGCGTTCATTGCGTTCATTGCGTTCATTGCGTTCATTGCGTTCATTGCGTTCATTGCGTTCATTGCGTTCATTGCGTTCATTGCGTTCATTGCGTTCATTGCGTTCATTGCGTTCATTGCGTTCATTGCGTTCATTGCGTTCATTGCGTTCATTGCGTTCATTGCGTTCATTGCGTTCATTGCGTTCATTGCGTTCATTGCGTTCATTGCGTTCATTGCGTTCGGTTCGTTCGGTTCGTTCGTTCGGTTCGTTCGGTTCGTTCGGTTCGTTCGGTTCGTTCGGTTCGTTCGGTTCGTTCGGTTCGTTCGTTCGGTTCGTTCGTTCGGTTCGTTCGGTTCGTTCGGTTCGTTCGGTTCGTTCGTTCGGTTCGTTCGTTCGGTTCGTTCGTTCGGTTCGTTCGTTCGGTTCGTTCGTTCGGTTCGTTCAGTTCAATGTGTCAATGTAGTTATGGGCGCCATATGACCAAAACAGTCGGTAAGCCCCAATTATTAGGTTCAATCATCACCATTTTTTGGATGGCTTTGTTAATTTGATAATTTGATGGCTTGGATGGCCTTAAACGACAGCGTCCCCGGGATCCCACATAGTTTCTCTGACAATCAGTGGGTCGGGAAACTCGTCGACCATGTGCCTACTATATCACTTCTATTACCATATGTAGGGCACTTTTGCTGCGTAAGGTTCTTAAGTAGATACATGTTGCTACGGAGTTGAAATAAATCCGTCACCAAGTTGGTTGGATATTATCATCTAGCTGCCTATTGTGGCTATGTCTTGGTTGATGTGATACCTTCATAACTGTATTTTACCAAAGAGGGGTCTCTGACCGCTTGCGCTCGATTTCCTGGTCATTCGGCCACTGACCCGTCTTTTTCCGTCCTACAGATATGCCACAACAAGCATGGGGAGATCAACCCGAAGAAAATCCACTCGCTCATCATTAGCTACGTGAAAAAGTGCAAATACATCAATAAAAAGAACCACATCAAAGTGCCGAACCCCAAAACGTCCACACCTGCCAAGGGCAAGGTGTGACACCCGCGCACCGCAGACTCAATGTGAAATGACTGCTTTTTAATTAGTGTTATTTATATTGCGCTTTGTTACTAGATTTATCGGAGCGTTCTTGGTGTACCACAGTGCTATGTAGAGCCTGTGGATGAAATGTGTCATCAGATGGGTCGGGATGTGAGCGACCGCCGACCTCTGGTGTCGATTTTAGCGGTGTGCGCGCGCGTGGCATGGTCGAAACCGCGCCCGTCGCCTCACTGGGCATTTGTGCCCCGTCAACCTCGTGATGTGGCCGATAAAGTCGTCCGAAAAGTGGCGCGAATAGTTCGAAATGGCCAGGAAATACAGATGTACAACAAATCGTGTTTGGAGTTCATAAGAATCGGAGTCGATGTAGAATGTGACTTGTATGGGCGCAAAATAACCGGAGGGGTCGGCGCGCTCTGGAACTCAAACACAAAAATGTGACTTGCAAAACGTAAATTCACTTATAATTTATATTATATCGTTCATTGAAATTCGCAGCAATAATGCTAACTAAGCAGATGTATTTAGCTTTAGCGCAATGCCCGGCCTGCTTACTGACGATGCTACGCGTGGCGACACTACGGGCCTGAGCGCAAGTTCGCAGCAATTACTCTAAAAAGGAGCATGAATGTAAGAGGGAAACTTACGGAGGGCCTAAAAAGACGGCCGTGGATTCATCTGCAGGTTTGCCATTTTTATTTGACGTAAATTTTCCTTTCCAACATAAATCTGAGATCCATGGAATTTGTGGTAGTTACTGCCTCCTGGCAGTGGCGTGCCGGGTATCAGGTCATGCAGGTCATGACCTGGTCCTTTGGACCCGAGGCGCCCATGCAAAGTTGGCGCCCCTCCCATCAGTGACGGCGCCCCTCTGGCCAATGACGGCGCCACGGCGCCACTCCGTGTTAGTTAATTTTGCAGCCCTCTCCCTGCATTGTCGCCAATATTGGTGGCGCCCCTGAAGGCAATGACCTGGTCCTTTGTGAATTTCGGCGTACGCCACTGCCTCCTGAGCATATTCAAAACTGTATAAGTGGAGATTTGCCAAATAAGTCTATGGGGAAAACCCTGTTACTGGGGGTTGTACAGGTGTCAACAGCCAAAATACCCAAATTAACGTTAGGACAGCTTCAATCACAATATATTCAGTTGGTAGGACAATGGCCCCACCAAGACCCTATAAGAGGCCCCACCAGGTGAATAGGAAACTGGCGAACTTTGTGGGCGATGCACATGTAAGCTATTTGTTGTTTTCCTGGAATGAATTCCAGCAATCCTTATTTGGTGATGTGGGTCCTTTCTCCAAACTATTGAAATGACGGAGAGGTGTATTTTTGTGGCCGCGATTTATTTGCCCAAAAGCAGCCAACACAAATATGCGCGAGTGATACAAATATGGTGCCGTGTTGCTCCGCTGGCGACGATGCTGATGCGCTCCGCTGACTCCTCTGGGCGTAGCCAGGAGAATCGCAGTCGCCGGTTTTACGCTACTGCAGAAGGCTGCCCTTGATCTCAAATAAATTTAATTTTGAATTTCCTATTGCTATTGTTATTCTTTTCTTGCATTTTCATCGATATCCCGTTGTAACAGGTAAGAGTATTCCGTGTACTTGAAGTTATTGTTATGATGTGTGCGACTTGATTACCTTTGGTCAATTAAGCGATGTCTCTTAAATGTAAGTGCAATGTCAACACTGAATTGATTTATTCAGGAATAATTTTTGAGAATAATTTTTGAGTTTTGTCACTTGTCTAGCTTAAAATATTTTACCAGCTGAAAATCAAATCTTCGTTCACTTTTGCCATCAACATCTCATTTAGTTTAAGCTAGCATCCTTCAAATTAAGGAATATATGAGTATTATTCCATTATATGATATGTTAACATTCATATATAGCTAAGAGAATGTGATGATTACTACCAAAAACTATCACAATCAGTATTGTGCTAGGTAGTACTCTGCCCTCATTGTTTTCTCAGCTCAAAACAATCACAAACATGGACAGTTTGACTTTCTCCTGCAATTTCTCACAGTTCTCTTAATCAAGTATTTATATGGTCGTATTACGCTTTTGCACACCTTTTTATAGGAAAATTGAATATTGTATACTAATTCTACACATCTGATTTCATCAGAACTGCACTCAAAACGGACATTCTCAGTACTTACCTGGCAATATTGATTTGTATCACCCGTCAATCACCTCAGCCTACTGGAAGGACTCTGCCATTACACCTGAAATGTAAACAATGTGGGCTGTTTTTTGTGTGAAATGTGCCAGATATGTATCCAGTTGAGTCACCTTGTGGTAGCGGTCGCTGTGCGGCCAGCCTTGGAATTTGGGCCATTTTCTGGACATTTTGAGTCCAAAGAATTTTGCTCTCTTCATATTTGTTCAGGAAATTTGCTCTCTTTTCGCCTGATTTTACTGACATTGTAGTTAAAATATAATTCAATTTTCCTCAAGGATTTAATATCTATTACAAATCAGGATTGTTTACTTTCCAAGTAAAATAATTACAACAAAAATGAAAATCTGAACTTGCCTGACAATACAATTTACTCTCCACCTATGGATTTGTACTCTCCGGGACCAGGTCATGAAATGACAAATCCAGCACTGTGTGCGGCTAACCTACGGTCTCAAATACAAGTCCTGCACTCCACCAGGAACGGAGGTTTAGTGAGAGCGTGATAGGGTTCAGTGGTCGACCAGATACACATGACGTCATATGATAGCCAGTATCTGACACATTTCTGCACCTACGTTGTTTACATTGTAATGCTGTTGTCATTGCGGGCGGTCGGCTGAGGCTATTGACAGGTGATACAAATAATTATTGTTAGGTAAGTACTGATAATGTCCTTGTTTTAAGTGTTTTCTGATGAAATCAGACATGTAGAATTAGTATACAATATTCAATTTGCCTATATAAAGGTGTGCAAAAGTGGAATATCACCATTTATATGTTGACTATATTCTCGGAGGGTTCTAAAGAGAATTATAGGCTCTAAATCTATTCAGCTGCAAATTTATTAGGATATGGTATCAGTTATACCTACCAAAATCATGTTACATAGGTAGGTACTAAACTTTGATACTTGGGAATGGTTTAGCTTCCTTAAATATACTTTGCCAAGTTACTGGCTGGTTATAATATTTATAGCAGAATCAGCACTCATAATTGCTTGGGAGCTTGGGCCTTGGACACCAAATCACCTTGGCAATTTGTGTGCCATAAAGCTGTAATTATCCACAATTGCTGAGCAAATATTAAAAGGCTGCATTTAACAAATTTATCTTCTTGTTGTTACAAATTCTGATGAATGTGAACCCCGCTTTAGCCAAGCTAAGTAGCTGTTGGATAGCTCTGTTGTTTTGTGTATTTTTTGAGGAACCACATTATATTTAGATATAAGGATTAGATATTTAGTTTTGTGGATCGTTTAGGTATTATTTTTCAGCATTCATAGTTAGCTGTTACCTCTTACTTGCTTTTTAAAGGACTTTTCATTCTAGCTTGTGTGCGCCAAAATTGTCTTAGTCTTATTTTTGTGTTATTAGTTGCAGGGTTGGATAAGTAGATATTTTAGAAAATTAGGGATAATTAAGGTGTATTTAGTATTCAGTTTATTTAAGGATTAGATATTTAGTCTAGTTTAGGTGCACTCATAGCTGATTTGTGTCGCTAGCTTTACCTAGATCTAGTTAAGGTTTAGAAGAAGAAAAAACAAACAAAAAAAAAACAAAAAAAGTTAAGTTAAGTTAGTAAAGTATTGAAAAGTGCATAGTACCTAAGTTATATACCTAAGTTACTAGTGTATTCAAATGAGCATGACTAGGATGCAGGCGAAGGTAGCAGAGCTAGAGGCCCTCCAGGCTAGAGTAGCGGAGCTTGAGGCGCAGTTAAGTAAGTGTAGGTGTAGAGATGAGCCGCAGGAGGGTGTAGCTCCTGACCAAGGAACGTATGTGCAGATCGTGGTTAGGGGGTCAGAAAAGGAGCCTACAGGATCAGGGACCAGTGGTAGTTCTGATAGGGGCATAAGGGAGGAGGATAAGGCAAAGGTGGATAGTGCGGCTGGGGTTTGGAAGTGTGTTGGAGGGTCACGTTTCTGGAGACTCAACATTGTGGAAAGTAATGCTAGGGCCACAGACAGTAAGGATGAGGAGGGGTGCTGGGTAATGGAGGGTGGTAGCAGAATCTGGAGGAGGAAGAGGGAAGGGGATCAGGAGGGATGGACAAAAGTTCAGGGTAGAGTCAGGCAGTACAGCCCCAGGGAACATCAGCAGGTTACAATAGCAAATAGGTTCAGTGCGTTAGAGTCAGCAGCTGAAAGTGACAGGGAAGAGATTCAGCATTTAGTGGTTGGGGACTCAAGGGTAAGGCCCTTAAGGCGAACATTCTGTGGGAAGAGGGACAGATGTATAGTCAAACCGGGGGCAAGAGTAGTTGATATGGGCCCTGTCATTGAGGCAGAACTTGGTAGGAGTAGCCCGGAGACAGTTATAATACAGGTGGGGGTGAACAACATAGGACCTAGGCAGAGTGTGAGAATAGTAGTGGAGTACTGGAGCCTGCTGCAGAGGTTGAAGGAGTTCAGGAAACCAGTCATTGTGACTGGCATCCTCCCTCGCTGTGGAGCCAGTGAGGAGTGGTACTTGAGAGCTCTGTCTGTGAACAGCTCAGTTCAGAACTTATGTTCAGCTATGGGGCTTAGTTATGTAGACTTATGGGATCAGTTCTATGAGTGGCATAGGTACTATATGAAGGATGGGCTTCACTTATCGGATGAGGGGGCAAGGGCTTTGGGAGATGCCTACAGAAGTGTCATTCAGGGAAACTAGGTAGGAGGGGGGGGGGGGGGGGGGTTCAGGGACGCTAGTACTAGGGCATCAGGAAGTAAGCATGGGTAGAAGTTCATGTCAGAATAGGACAGTAGATCATAATTCCCTCAGAATTAGTAGAGTCAGCTCAAAGTATAAGATCACATGTGTGTTGCTGAATGCCCAAAGTATTAGGTCTAAATTTGATGAGTTTGAGTGTTATGTTGCCCTTGAAAAGCCTGATATCATTTGTGTAACCGAGACATGGGTTAGTGAGGGGTATAATAGGGATAGGCTACAGGATTTCGAGTTACAAGGGTATAACATGTTCTCATACTGCAGAGAATCACGGCAGGGAGGCGGAGTGTTTGTATATGTAAATAGCTTGTACTGCACTACTAGAGTTGATGATTCTAGTAAAGTAAAAGAAGTAGAATCAATCTGGCTTGACATTAAAATTGGTACAGGAAACAGAGGAAGGTTGAGGATAGGTGCATTTTACAGACCAGGGAATCTTCCAAGGAACTCCCAAGCTGAAACAGACCAAGATATTTGTGAGGAAATACGTAGGAACTTTCGGGCTCAGTGTCTTATTATGGGAGATTTTAACTTAAGAGGATACGAAAGTATAGCAGAGGAAACAAATGAGTGTAGGTTGTATAGGCAAATCTTTGAAGAGGAGCTTTTCATGCATCAGTTTGTAACAGAGCCAACCAGACATTGCTCCATTCTAGACTTTGTATTCTCAGACAACAGTGATCTAGTTAGTGACATAAGTATTTGTGCAGGTCTAGGAACCAGTGATCACAATATGGTTAAATTCAATATCTCATCAGAAATGAGGCCCAAAGATAACCTTATTATGGTTCCAAACTTCAGCTGGGCTGATTTTGATGGTATTAGAAATGACCTCGCACAGATAAAATGGAACGTTGAGTTGGCAGGTTTAGATGCATGTGAGGCCTGGAATGTTTTCAAAGCTAGATTAAGCCAAATTCAAAATCGGCATATACCCCTCAGGCACAAACGTAACAGAACCAAGGGCAATCCAGTTTGGCTTACCCCAGAAGTAAGGAGTGCTATACAAGCTAAAAGAAGTGCATTTGGCATTTTGAAGGGATCTTCACTAGATATAAATCAGAAGGCCTACCAGAATGCAAGAAATTCAGTTAAGAAAAAGGTCAGAGCAGCTAAAAGGGCAAAGGAACTTGATTTAGCTCCGACATTGTAATGCAGATAGTAAGAAGTTCTTCAGTTTTTATAAGTTCAGTACAGTTTCCAAAAATATAGGTCCATTTAAGGTAGATGATGTGTTAGTTAGCAAGGTCAGACCAGTTAGTCTGACCTCATTAGTCTGCAAGGTGCTTGAATCAATCATCAAAGATAAGATTGTTGAATTCTTGGAGCAAAATGAACTCATCAAGGATACACAGCATGGCTTTAGGAAGGGCCGTTCTTGTTTAACTAATCTTCTGGAGTTTTTGGATGTTGCAACAGATAGCTTTGATCAGGGTAAACAGCTAGATGTAGCTTTTCTTGATTTCAGTAAAGCATTTGACAAAGTCCCCCATACAAGACTGGGGTTGCAACTTAAAATTCATGGGATCAGGGGCAAGATTCTGGATTGGATAGAAACGTGGCTTTCAGGACGCCAGCAAAGGGTTATATTGAATGGGTGCCAATCACAATGGAAGGAGGTTCTCAGTGGGGTTCCACAGGGCTCAGTCCTGGGCCCATTGCTTTTTATAATATTTGTGAATGCAATTGAGAACAGTATAGGCAGCAAAGTCTTGAAATTTGCAGACGATCTAAAAGTTGTCAGGATTATTGGAGGAAAACATGATCAGGATGTTTTTCAATCAGATCTGGACAAGCTAGTTGAGTGGTCTGAAGCATGGCAGATGAAATTCAATTTGAGTAAATGTAAGATTATGCACGCTGGACGGGTTAGCAGTAAACATAGGTATGAAATGGGTGGGCAGAAAATGGAGCAGATTGAAAAGGAAAGAGATTTAGGTGTCGTGGTAAACAATAGACTATCAGCGTCAGACCACGTTGTAGAAGCTAGGAAAAAGGCACTTAGAATGCTAGGGGCCATTAACAGAAATGTTTCCTACAAGAGTGAAAAGGTAATAACACAACTGTATTGTGCATACGTTAGACCACATTTGGAGTATTGTGTACAAGCCTGGTCTCCAACATATGAGAAAGATTGCTGGTTGTTAGAAAGAGTTCAAAAAGGGCAACAAAAATGGTTAATTGTCTTGGTAGTTTACCTTATGAAGATAGATTAAAGAAATTGGGTATGTTTTCACTTAGATATAGAAGGCTAAGAGGAGATCTAATTGAAGTCTTCAAATTTATAAATAGTCAGCATTCTGGATATTTAAAGGGTATGTTTGAGTTCAATAGGGAAAATCGAGGTAGAGGTCATCAGCATAAACTCATTATGAAACAAAGTAGGACTAGGCTACGACAGTCATTTTTCAGTAGAAGGGTTGTAGGACATTGGAATATGCTACCAGGGGATGTCGCTGATGCAGTGACACTTGCTTCCTTCAAAATTAGATTAGATAAATACTTTACAGAGAAGGGATTAGTTCATAAATACTCGTGGGATTAGCCTTCTTTTATGCAGGTAGAGTAAGGTGATTTGAAGGGGCGAGACTGGTGGAGGGTGGGGGTGGGTGTGGGTGTGGGTGTGGGTGTGAGTGTGGGTGTGGGTGTGGGTGTGGGTGTGGGTGTGGGTGTGGGTGGGGTGGGGTGCAACCTCGGATGGGCCCAAGAGGCTCTTTGTTGTACTTTTCTTTTATGTTTGTATGTCTTTATGTCTTTAAATTGAAGCAGAAAATAAAACAAAACTTATTATAAGAGTTGAAGGTAACTAACATTTACCCTGTTTTCTTCAGCTATGAAATTACCATTTTAGTATCAGATTCACCATCCAATACTGCTTATTGCTTAATACAGCTATTATTGGTAATCAATTTGGTTGTTGAATAACCATAGGATCATACGAATGCAGTGGTTGTGACATCAATAAACCTCAAACCCCACAGAGCTGATTGATGCTGACTGATGTCATCTGCACATTCTTTGAGATATGTTTGTCAACTTCCTTGCTCTTGCCACTTCCGATGATGTTCATGGAACATTGGTCAGAACTATAGGACAGACTTTAGACCTGGAAGCTGGGCCCCCAATATCCCTTTGCTTTAAAATTACATCTTGTGCCCCTCTTCACCATACTTGTTTTGCTGTTGCCTCATTGAGCTTTCGGGAACACAGCTGATGGAGCATGGGTGGGCAGTATCAAATGAATACCATTCAATGCACATACAAGTTTGTTATATCAATTACTGCAATCAATTACTGCTTCAACTAAGGCCTTCAATATTACCTCAATGGAGATGTTTTTGTATGTAAAGGTGTGTAGTCAGGAAATCAGGGCTGCAGAGTCGATTGGTTTTCAGGTGACTCTGACTTCGACTCTGACCCTCCGGAGTTGACTCCGACTCCTAGATCGACTCCGACCTATAATTAGCTGAAGCTATTTCAACAGGCACAAGAAGTAACCACCCATAAACAAATTATCCTGTTTCAAGATTGGAGCTCAGTTAATGACAAATGTAGTAGTTCAATAATCAATTAAATGGATTGACATTGTACAGCCAGTTTCCTATATTATAGTTCTGGAAGTTAAAACAAAATGTCAAGTGTTATGAGAACCCTACCATCCACATAAATATTCAGCAATAATTAAATGATATGGTAAATGAATGAGGCAACATTTAACTTGCCTTAAACCTGATTGTGTGTGTATTTATTTATTGTGTTGTGATCGTTGCTTAAATTTCTGGCGGTGGCGTTTTGGATGGCTGCATCCGACGTCAGACCCTTGGTTGTATTTCGACCACCGTAGGTTTTATACACCTCATGATTACAAATCATTGGTTGGCGAGGGAATCGAAGCAAACTAAGTCGAAGGGCATTCTTTTTTAGTCATCGCCACCAGTAGTTCACTGAAATGCACCTGGAAAAAAATTTGCCCAATGCCCATGCGCTGCCCATACCTGACAGCCGGAGTCGGTAAAATTTAACCGACTCCGACTCTGGCCGAAATCACCGACTCCGACTCCAACTCCGACGCCGCAGTCCTGGAGAAAATGTCAGCTGAAAGCTGAAGGCTGACACTACCTGATAATGATATCACCCACTTGGTTGAAACCTCATTTCCAAGTTGTCTTCTCTTCTTGCCTGACACTAAAATATATTTGCATTGTACAGCTTAACAATGTGGATGTGTACCCAAAATACAGGGATCATAGATTAACGTGCCATCACACTCCATTCTTTCATACATTATAGCAAGGGCATAGCTAATAAATGCACTGATTTGTTTTATTTGTGTGTAATCATGTGTGTTCTGTATTTCCAGACTACAGAGAAGGATGAGCGCACTGGTTTGGAGTATCAAAAATGGAGACCTTGAGCAGGTGAAGGAGGCTGTTGAGTCTAAGGTAAGAACCATACTAATTACTAATTACTATTTACTATGCATGTATGTAGCCAAGCTGTGTTTCAGTTGGGTATGTTTTATTTTAAAGGGAGATAATCACCTTTTGATTTTGTTAGCAACACTTTCTTTGGCTACCGTTATGGTATTAAAATTATGTGATCTAAATTTAAGAATTAAATACAATTATTCCCTTATTCAAAGTTGGAAGTTTGGGAAAATTTATGATCGGTATTTTCCTTACACTATTGGAAAGCGCAACATCTGGCGCCTTTGTGTCAATCTGTTCAACGTTGTTGAATGGGCACTTATAAACAAATCGCCGACACTAAATAGGTTGCCATGGGGGGCCAACCTAAACTGCCGATTTCAATGCACTTTTTTTAAAATGATTGTTGATTGTTCATAAAAGTTTGGCACATATTCGCAAAAGATAGAATGCAGGAAACATATTGCATACCTTCATGATAAATAACAATGCGTAGGGAGGCTAATTTACTGATGTCGTTACCGAGTTCTTGCTGATTATAAGCGTGGAGCGCTTATCAACTATGAATTGAAATATCTCGCGGTAGGAATTGTTATATGCAAAATTTGATGAATTTACAATATATTTTGGTCTCGTCTATCGATTTCAGGTGCTAACTCCATTTTTGTGGAAAAAGGTCATTATCTCCCTTTAACCTACATTCCGTTCTTCTTTCCTTCCTCCATGTGTTACCTATCTTATTTCAGTGTGGTTGGTATGTTTGCTTCCTCCATGTGTTACCTATCTTATTTCAGTTCAGTTGGTGTGTTTGGCACCATCATCATTAGCCTGATGTTTCACTCAATTATAATCCTGAGATGATGTCAAGTTTTCACATTGCACTCAATCACTCTCTATCCCTTCCAGAATGTGGACGTGAACGCGCCAATAGACGGTCGCAGTCCGATCCATTACGCTGCTGACTACGGACAGCTGGAGGTGCTGGAGTACCTCCTGAACAAGGGCGCCAACCTCAATGTGAGTACTTCCTGAACAAGGGCGCCAACCTCAATGTGAGTACCTCCTGAACAAGGACGCCAACCTAATGTGAGTACCTCCTGAACAAGGGGGCAACCTCAATGTGAGTACTTCCTGAACAAGGGCGCCAACCTCAATGTGAGTACCTCCTGAACAAGGGTGCCAACCTCAATGTGAGTACCTCCTGAACAAGGGCGCCAACCTCAATGTGAGTACCTCCTGAACAAGGGCGCCAACCTCAATGTGAGTACTTCCTGAACAAGGGCGCCAACCTCAATGTGAGTACCTCCTGAACAAGGGCGCCAACCTCAATGTGAGTACTTCCTGAACAAGGGCGCCAACCTCAATGTGAGTACCTCCTGAACAAGGGCGCCAACCTCAATGTGAGTACCTCCTGAACATGGGCGCCAACCTCAATGTGAGTACCTGCTGAACAAGGGCGCCAACCTCAATGTGAGTGCCTGCTGAACAAAGGAGCTGACATAAATGACAGGACCTCCTGAAGTAGGGTGCTGAATTCAATGTGAGTAGCTCATGAATGTGTGGTTTCACGCGAGTACCTACAATCTACATGCTGAATGAAGTTGTTATTCTCCAGAATACCTCCTCTTTAACCATGTGCAAACATAGCTATTCTGTCTATAGCTATTTCAAACGTCCCGATTTTTTTTTCTTCATCTTTCTAATACAGTTTTATTCGGCATATGTTGGTGGCTCAGTTCCATTGGACCGTTTGATTTGTTGATAATGCAAATGACTATCCTGATTCCTGACGACTCAACAAAGTCGTGGGCTGGGCAACATTTAGCGTCAGCGCCGTGGCCGAAAAGCAAACGTCACGGGCACATTTTCCCGTGGTCCACGACCTTTGCTCTATGTTGAAACTGTCTGTTATCTGCAGCACAAATCCCCCACCTGGCTGTGATGGATACAGTTTGTGCGGCATGAGTGGAACGTGACGGGATCGATAACGCTCTGATTGCCAGTGCAGACGAGGATACATTTCTTGGAAGGTGTTCAGATTGAAAACATATGAGAGGCAGCTTATTTGATGTCAATGTGTCTGCGATTTCTTTCACTAAGGTGCTACGATAGAAAACGCTAACGATGCTCAAATAATTACCGTAACAAATTTCGTTATCAACCACACTGCCCTGATGAACGATCAATGAACGAGTGGTTTGGAATGAGCTTTTGTCATTGTATGTTGGTCAAAATCAGTCATTTCTTGTGCAAAACAGCAATTCTTAGAAGCCATGAGCAGCGCGATCTGATTTGTTGAGGTAAATCACTGTCTACTTCATTGCAATGGATGTGTCTCCCGCTCCCTTGTGACGTTTGTTTGATGCTTTTGTACTTGTTTCACATTTTACGTGAAATATTTGTGGCTAGAAAAGATCCGCAAAGATCGGCAAATACCGCCTGCACATTTGTATTGTGTGTTAGATATAGTGGCATAAAGAATGAAGCTATTGGCTCAGACGTGTATAATCGTGGCGCTTTTCTGTGGTCTTAAGAATCTCCACATCGTGTGTTATCTGTGTCGTTCCTCTCCGTCGGCCAGGTATCAGACAAGCACGGCATTTCGGCGATACTGGCAGCTATATGGGAAGGCCACACCGACTGTGTGAAGCTGATGCTGACAAAGGTACGGCATCCTTGTCGGCTCATTTCGTGCTGCCGAGCGGTGCTGTGCTATTACCTGTCCTTTGTTCCGGTGTTGTTAGTGACAAGTAAACTGTGACAGGCTTTGTTTCTTTGTTCGACGTACTATAGTCTCGCCGTCAGTGATGTGCTTTGAAAGATACGAAATATCCGGTGTTTAATGGTATTTATTAGTCCCATTTGTTATCTGTTTTACTTGGTCTGTTATCCATGCATGTCATACTTACAGTTTGCGCTGCTTGAACACCCAACATGTGGCGCCCGTAAGCCCAAATCGTCGAATACCTAACATGACAAACACGTTGAACTAACCTTTTACCTGCAACTGGACGAATTTGTGACAAAAGTTGCTCGCATTCCCCTTGTACTGTGAACGCTCTGTGGTCGTGTTCTTTCGCATACCGCGTTGTCGCGGATTGTTGACCCCGCTGGCTGTTCCGCAGGGCGCTTCCAAGACGGGCACCACGCCTGACGGCACCAGCTACATAGACGCCGCTGAGAAGGACGAGATCAAGGCCATGCTGCGGTAGGCCCTGTCGCCGCCATTTCCCCGTGCGCTGTGATTTGTGCTGAAACGTCCCAATGTGATGCCGCCGACGGAGCCAGAGAGTGGGGAGGCAGAGGGAGAAATAGAGCTATTCTTTGTAATAACACCTTTTTTGGTACTCGTGCTCTTCACTATTTAAATGTTTGTTTTACGGCCTCGCGCTGCTCGTCTTCTTCACACGATTGTGTTTGTGCTTCGTCGTGGTCGCCGGAATGGGGAGGGATCTGGGGAGGGGCGGGGGCAATCGGGCCGGATATTTCTCGCCTCCCGCGCTGGGAATGGACTCTATCCGCTCTCCATCCAGATAGGATGTTTGTGTGTGCGCCGTCCGGGCGGGAGCGTGGCGCGTGGTGCGTTGGCAGCGGCTGGACTGGGCCGGGTCGGGCGGGACAGGGGAGCTGTGTCCAGTACCGATGGGCTGGGCCGCGGCGGCTGCTGTCCTAGTGTCGCGGCCATCAGGTACATCAGGTACAGCCAGGAAGCAACTGCGGAAATACACTGACTAGGTACTCGTAGACGCATGTTTCGGAACGAGTCATTATGGAGCTACGGCTAGTTCTTATGGATTCGTTTTTATCAAGTCAATTGTTGATAAGCGACAAGACGATCTGGTTGTGTACTATCATTTCGTGACGTGTGTTTGCGGCCATTGGGATTTTCGTCATTCTTTTCATATTGAATGTCAGTATATTAGGTAAGCATAGCTTGTTCGATGGCGTGGATTGGTTCCGGTGCCCAAATCGGTTTCCTTCGATTGATAACTGTTCACGTTGAGTTGTCACTGTTACCTTATATTGCACCATCAGGTGTCCATCGTTCAGCGGCACCAGCAGTAGCAGTAACGGAGGTAACAGTATCTCACCAGGACCAGTAGCGGCGGTAACAGTATCTCACCAGGACCAGTAGCGGCGGTAAAAGTATCTCACCAGGACCGGTAGCGGCGGTAACAGTATCTCACCAGGACCAGTAGCGGCGGTAACAGTATCTCACCAGGACCAGTATTGGCGGTAACAGGGGCGACAGGACTAGTAGCGGCGGTAACAGTATAACCAGCACCAGTAGCGGCGGTAACAGTATAACCAGGATCAGTAGCGGCGGTAACAGGGGCGACAGGACCAGTAGCGGCGGTAACAGTATCTCACCAGGACCAGTAGCGGCGGTAACAGTATCTCACCAGGACCAGTAGCGGCGGTAACAGTATCTCACCAGGACCAGTAGCGGCGGTAACAGGGGCGACAGGACCAGTAGCGGCGGTAACAGTATAACCAGCACCAGTAGCGGCGGTAACAGTATAACCAGGACCAGTAGCGGCGGTAACAGTATAACCAGGACCAGTAGCGGCGGTAACAGGGGCGACAGGACCAGTAGCGGCGGTAACAGTATAACCAGCACCAGTAGCGGCGGTAACAGGGGCGACAGGATCAGTAGCGGCGGTAACAGTATAACCAGGATCAGTAGCGGCGGTAACAGGGGCGACAGGATCAGTAGCGGCGGTAACAGTATAACCAGCACCAGTAGCGGCGGTAACAGTATCTCACCAGGACCAGTAGCGGCGGTAACAGTATAACCAGCACCAGTAGCGGCGGTAACAGGGGCGACAGGATCAGTAGCGGCGGTAACAGTATAACCAGGATCAGTAGCGGCGGTAACAGGGGCGACAGGATCAGTAGCGGCGGTAACAGTATAACCAGCACCAGTAGCGGCGGTAACAGTATCTCACCAGGACCAGTAGCGGCGGTAACAGTATAACCAGCACCAGTAGCGGCGGTAACAGGGGCGACAGGATCAGTAGCGGCGGTAACAGTATAACCAGGATCAGTAGCGGCGGTAACAGGGGCGACAGGATCAGTAGCGGCGGTAACAGTATAACCAGGATCAGTAGCGGCGGTAACAGGGGCGACAGGATCAGTAGCGGCGGTAACAGTATAACCAGCACCAGTAGCGGCGGTAACAGTATAACCAGGATCAGTAGCGGCGGTAACAGTATCTCACCAGGATCAGTAGCGGCGGTAACAGGGGCGACAGGATCAGTAGCGGCGGTAACAGTATAACCAGGACCAGTAGCGGCGGTAACAGTATAACCAGGATCAGTAGCGGCGGTAACAGTATAACCAGGATCAGTAGCGGCGGTAACAGGGGCGACAGGATCAGTAGCGGCGGTAACAGTATAACCAGCACCAGTAGCGGCGGTAACAGTATAACCAGGATCAGTAGCGGCGGTAACAGTATCTCACCAGGATCAGTAGCGGCGGTAACAGGGGCGACAGGATCAGTAGCGGCGGTAACAGTATAACCAGGACCAGTAGCGGCGGTAACAGTATAACCAGGATCAGTAGCGGCGGTATCAGAATCGACAGGATCAGCGTTGGTTAACAATGCCACTATCACTATGAGCCGTATCAGAATCGACAGGATCAGTGTTGGTTAACAATGCCACTATCACTATGAGCCGTATCAGAATCGACAGGACCAGTGTTGGTTAACAATGCCACTATCACTATGAGCCGTATCAGAATCGACAGCAATAGCAGTAACAATAGGAGAAGCAGTAGCAATAGGAGTAGCAGTAGCAGTAGCAGTAGCAATCTCAGTAGCAGCAGTAGTAGAATCCTCGGCAGCAGTGACAGTATACCAGTCGCTGCAGCCATGTCGGCTGGACGGACAGGACTGGAATCCCAGTCACCCACGGTCCGCGCAGCCCCGCGCAGCCCCGCGCAGCCCCGCGCAGCCCCGCGCGCAGAGCTGTCCCATTCACACGCCTCAGCTGACATGTGGGGCGATAACAAACACTGCACGATCATTAATTCACAGTGTCGTAGTGTTGGCCTCAGTTAAGATGGATTTATTTTGGGTTATTGAGCATGGACCAAAGTCCTATTACCTATACCTACTAACATATTGTGATTGCAGTAGCCTGGCGATGCAACGAGGGGTCTGTATAATGTATATCCTCTCGAGTATATTCTAGCTGAGTTTTATTTTTATGCTTCCAGTTTCCACATGCCCTATTCATATGATTTTGTGTTGTTATCGATATATGCTTGTTTAATTGTTATTATCATGTTTTTGCCAAATCTAAATATAGGATCAGATTACGCACATTTTTAACGGGATTGAGTCCATTTGTACACCGGATTGTACATGTCAGCGCATGCGCAGTGGGTATTGGCCGAAAAATATAAGCAGATTCGTTCTTTTAAGGCTAAAATAACAATTGTTTTCGTCGGTACAAATTTGTATTAAATTTGGCCCGGTCAATTTGTGTCGGGTCTCAAGGGGATATGCGTTCATCATGTGGTATACCTACATGTGACTTTGTAGTCGCTTCACAACATCAACATGGGTCGCCTCAGTACATGCCAGGGTCAATTGACACTTCCACACTCATTTGTTGTGTATGTGTACTGTGTAGTTACTTCACAACACGATCATCAGTCGGCAGTCGCTGGAGGGTGCGACCGTACGCGTTGGTTTGACATTTGCCTCATAACATGTACATCGATTAGTGGATGCGGCACAGCAATGGGTCAGCAGACGCCTCAAGGCCCATCCCATCAGGAGACGGCCATCGGTTTGTAGATGCCCGTGTAGCCGACGAGCCGAGCCCTCAGCGCCGGCAGCGTCTTCACTGTGGATACCACGTCGTCCAGCAGGTGGCTGCACTCGCAGCTCAGCACATAATAGATGTCGCCACTGTCGCCGCACGACTTGTGCAGCACGATCCTCCGCAGGCCGGCCCGCTTGGGAATGGTGCGGTAGAGCAGGCGCGCGCCTGCAGGGCGCAGGGGTCGTCAATGATGAGGATCATACAAGAGACATGCTGATAAATGCTTATGTATAACGAGCTCTCTTGGCTACGCAACAAGTTAAAATAATCAGCGAAAGATATCACCGACTGGACGATGTAGTGGTAGTTGATCGCAGCAGAGGCGTAGTCATGGGGGTGCAAATGGTGCTCCTGCACCCGGGAGATTTTGCCGGGCCCCTTATGCCCGGCTGCAACCACACGGCCTGGCGGCCGTCATTTTATGTTGATGTAAAATGTCATGAGAGAAGCGGATCCAAAGCCCTCTCACACAATACAAGGATGAAGGACCCTCCTATAGTCTGTCAGAGCCCTATGATAAGAAGGAAGAACTCTTTCGAGGGCCCTCTCAGGCCTGGCATGGGCCCTCTCCAAGGGCGCATCCAATGGTACCCCCTTGAGCTGAGGGGCCATTTCATTTTTGTCTAAGGGGCCTTAAGCGGTCTTGGGGGGGGGGGGGGGGCCTTAGCTGTCCAGACGTACCCTCGGTCGATCTCAGGGACAATCGGTCAACCCGTGAGGGGGGGAGGGGCTCGGTCGGCCGGAAGGGGCCCTCAGTCGCCCTGAAGGGGCCCTCAGTCGACCTGAGGGGCCGTCAGTCGGCCTCAGGGGCCTCAGTCGGCCTGAAGGGCCCCTCAATCGGCTTTAGGGGCCGTCAGTCGGCCTGAGGGGGCCCTCAGGCACCCTGAAGGGGTCCTTAGTCGGGCTGAAGGAACACTCAGTCGGCCCGAGGGGCCCTCAGTTGGCCTGAGGGACCGTCAGTCGTCTTGAAGGGGCCCTCAGTCGGTCTTGGTGGCCCTCAGTTGGCCTTATTGTTCTCAGTTGGCCTTAGGGGCCCTCAGTCGGCCTGAGTTAGTCTGAGAGGATCCTCAGTCGGCCTTAGGGGGCCCTCAGTCGCCCTGAAGGGGCCTTCAGTCGGCCTGAGTTAGTCTAGGGGGACCCTTAGTCGGCCTGAGGGGCCCTGTCGGCCCGAGGGGCACTCAGTCGGCCTGAGTAGCCCTCCATTGGTCCGAGGGACCCTCAGTGATCGCAGACGGCTTCCCAATGGGCATGGTGGCGTTGCCATATTAATACGTGAGAATATTAGCTTCGAAGCCTTAGCTACGCCCGAGACAGGCATAGTGACGTCCAATCTTGAAGTTGTATGGATTTCCCTGCATACCGGCAAACATCATATGTTGATAGCATCTGTCTACCGCGTTCCTAAGAACACTATAACCCAAATTTCAGCTGATCTTGATGATCTTGAAAATCAGCTGCAGCACATGTCTGTGCATTTTCCGCGGTCTGACATTGTCATCGCAGGTGACATGAACTGCTGCCTTCTGAAGCGTGGCGTAACAACGGGTAGTCCTGGCAACTTACTCAGTCAGTTGCTAACCAACTATTCGCTTCAACTTTGCAATTGTATCAATCCGACATATAGACCGGCACAGAGTCTTCTCGACATTGTGGCCACCACCTTTCCTGCTCGTGTGAAGCGATCCGGAGTCACGAGGTGTCACTACGGAAGTCCTCATGATATTACTCGTGTCGTAGTACGTCCTGGTGGTCACTCGGTCCGCTCGAGCTGTGTCACATTATGTCGCAACCTCAAATCCATCGACACCGAAGAACTTAATGACCGACTTGCAAACCAAGACTGGTCTGATATCCTTCAAACTGACTGCACAACTGAAAAATGGCAGGTCTTCCTGCGAATTTTTCTGACCATCCTAGACACAGTCGCACCTGTCAAACGTGTTCGTTCTCGACCGACAGGGGCGCCACCGATTACCTCAGACACGAGATCACTTCTTGATCGCCGGCAACAGTCTATCCGACGTAGGTCACCTGACTACAAAGAAATTAGCAGGCTGTGCCGCGCCGCAATTCGCAGGGATTGTGATGCGCATTTTCAACGTGAACTCGCCAATGCGAAACCTCACGATCTGTGGCGCGTGTTGCGACCACTCATCGGGACCAATTCACAATCCACAAACATGCCAAACATCACAGCTGACGCTCTTAACAATTACTACGTGTCTGTCGGGCCGACCACCGCTGCTGCTGTTCCGCCACCGACCAGCCCACTCCCGATCAGGCTGCCGCGTGTCTGCAGCAGCCGGTTTGAGGTTTTGCCCATCGATATTGACACCTTGTATTCTACTGTTCTTGGCATGAAGGGATCCACTTCAACTGGAACTGATGGCGTGAGTGTCCGTATGATCCAGACATTTTTCACAGGGCTCGGATATCCCTTACTCAATATTGTCAACACATGTCTAATAACATGCGACATCCCTCAGTCGTGGAAACACGCTCTTGTGACGCCAGTGCCTAAGGGCAAAGGCTCAAGTGAACCCAAGAACACCAGGCCTATTTCCATTCTACCTGCTGCTATGAAAATCGTCGAACGTGTTGTGCAAAACCAACTCGTTACTTACCTTGAAGACTGCCACCTCTGTATCCTCTCTGACGCGCACCACGGATACAGAAGGCGCCATTCGACTGAGACAGCGCTGCACGTTGTCACAGATAGAGTACTTAGAGCGATGGACCGCGGTGAGGTGTCGATTCTTGTTCTATTGGATCTGTCCAAGTGTTTTGATGTAGTGCCTCATGAAGAGCTTCTGCAGAAGTTATCTCTGTACGGCATCGACAACCGGTGGTTTCATAGCTACCTCACCGGCCATACGCAACAGGTACAGCTGCGAAGTAGGACTGGCGACAGCAGGGCCCTCTCTCAGACCAAGCCTAACAATATCGGTGTGTTTCAGGGGGGTTCTCTGAGCTGTATACTGTTTATGCTGTATGCGAATGAGCTGAGCCTCTATGTACCCGATAGTGTGACGGTTGTACAATTCGCCGATGACACCCAGCTCTTGATTAGCGGGAAGAAAAGTGATATTAAGTTACTGGTCAGGACTATGGAAGACGCGTTGTCATGGCTGTATCAGTGGTTTTGTGCAAATGGCATGAAAGTTAATGCTGCCAAAACTCAAATGGTTGTGTTAGGTACCCCTGCTATGCTCAGGAATATGCCACCTGTTGTGATTAGCTTTTGTGGCTCATCTGTGCAGGACAGTCGTGTCATCAAAAACCTCGGTATAACCATGGATCGTCATCTAAACTACCAGTCGCATATTGACAACATGACTAGGAAGTGTACGGGTGTGTTGATGGCCCTCAACCACGCTAGACATGTTATCCCTAGATCTGCCATGATACCGATCGTCCAGGGCCTCGTGATATCAATTGTGAGGTACGGAATATCTGTCTACGGTACGTGTGGCGAGCTTCAAATGCGCAGGGTGCAGAAGATCCTGAACTTCTGTGCTCGGGTGGTCACCGGACGGCGTCGGTACGATCACGTGTCTGATGTATTCCGATATTTGCGATGGATGAGCGCCGGTGAGTTGATGTACTATCACAGGTTATGTACGGTCCATAATGTGATTGCTACTGGACTACCTAGAGCACTCTCTGACACCATAGGAGAAACCGGCGATCAACGTCACACCCACGGAACCAGGAACTCAACTTCAATCACCTTGCCACAAATAAGAACTGAAACCGGTCGCAAAACACTCAGCTACAGTGCGGTGCTCTCCTACAACCAACTGTCATTTGCACCACACAATACGCCTACGGCTTTCAGACGACAACTGAAGCAACACATGGCACAGCGCGGTTTGCATACGTAACTTGGATGGTCATGAGTTCTGGTGGTATTGTGCGTGTGTTGCGATCTGATGTGTGAACTGTAAATGTGTATTTGAGTGCATGTATTTGTGAGCCCATCTCAACCCTTATGTATCATGACGTGTAATAATGAAAAGCCACTGAGGTGGATTTATTACTAAATACACGAATCTGAATCTGAATCTGAATCAGTCGCCCTGAGGGGCCCTCAGTAGGCCTGATTTAGTCTGCGGGGACCCTCAGTCGACCTTAGGGGGCCCTCAGTCGACCTTAGGGGGCCCTCAGTCGACCTTAGGGGGTCCTCAGTCGACCTTAGGGGCCCTCAGTCGACCAGACGGGCCCTTAGTCGCCCTGAAGGGGCTCTCAATCGGTCAGAGTTAGTCTGAGGGGACCCTCAGTTGACCTGAGGGGCCCTCAGTCGGCCTGAGGGGCCCAGTCGGTCTGAGGGACCCTTAGTCGTCCTAGGATAGCCATCGGATGGCCTGAGGGACCCTCGGTTGGCTTGAGATGGCCCTCGTCTGGTTTGAGGGTGCCCTTGGTTTACATGAGGTTGCCCTCGGACTGCCTGAGCCCTGAGGGGCCTTCTGCCGGTCTGATAGACCGGCACTCCTCAGTCGGCCTGAGAGGCCATTGGTCGTCATAGGATGACATTCGGATGGCCTAGGGAGGCACTTAGTCGGCCTGAGATGGCCCTCGGCCGGCTTGATGAGAGGGCCCTCAGTCTGCATGAGGGTGCCCTCGGTCTGCCTGAAGGGCCCACATTCGGCCTGAGATGGACCTTGGCCGGCCTGAGATGAACCTTATATAGTCCAAATGGCCCTCGGTCGTCCTGACTCCTGAGGGAGCCTTCGGTCGGCTTGAGGGGCCCTTGACCGGCTGAGGGACCCTTCGGTCGGCTCAAGGGGCCTTCGATCGGCCTGAGGGTGGTGCACTCAGCCGCCCCCAGGGGACTTCGATGAACCTGAGGTAGCCTTTGCTGGGCCTGAGTGGACCTCGGTCGGCCTGAGGGTGCGCTCGGTCGGTCTGAAAGGCCTCCAGTCGGCCTAAGGGGCACTGAACCGGCCTGAAAGAAGAAAAAATATTTGGTCAGCGTGAGGGACCCTCGTTCAAACTGTGGCGTCCTCGGTCGGCCTTAGATCGCCCTTGGCCGGTCTGTGGGGATCCCTGCTAGGCCCTTCAAGACCGATCTTCCAAGGCCTCGGTGGGCCCAACAGACCCATAGAGGCATGGGTAGAGCTTTTGCAAGAAAGTTGGTGGGACAAAATGTAACTTTGCTTGGTTGTTTTGCTTGGTTGAGTTGAAAATGACAATTTGAATGCCGGATGACCTAATCTGACGAGAGTTGGTGGGGTAAAACACAAAGTTGGTGGGGCAGTGGCCCTACCATTTGAATAGGAAACTCCACCCGTGCATAGAGATCTCTTTTAAGCCAGATAAGAACCGTTTCAACCTTTAGGATACTTTCCCTTCCTTCAAATCACGACTTAAAAACATGTCGGATCTGAGATTAACTTTTAATTTTCATTATTTACCCCCGCGCCCAACAACGCATTTGCATTATTTATCCAATCCCCAGCACATTAACATTTGTTTCGCTGGGGGCAGGGGTAAAAGGGCCCTCAGTCTTGGAAAGGGGCCCTGACGCTCCGGGGGCCCATAAAACTGGTCGCGGGTACTACCTTGGCGAAATCCTGGGTACGCCTATGGCCCTCTCAGGCCTGGAATGGGCCCAAATGCCGTTCGGATATTTATGGGGACTGGGCCCTTCCCCCTGTGACGGGCCCCCCGACCGGATGCACCTGTCTCGAAAAATGCTGGCTACGCCCCTGGATCGCAGTGTGACATTTTACCAGCTTATGCCAAATGCAGATTGAATGGGTCTCATGTATGTTCGTTGGACCGGTCGCCTCAATCTATCCAGGTAAAATATAAGTCGTATGTTGATAACGCAACCTGATAAATATAGCTATAGCTATAACTCACAACTCGTAGGCAATA
>JAXIVJ010004176.1:17500-85848 GCA_036785665.1 Chirona hameri | reverse complement strand
TGAATATTGAGAGCTAAGTATTAGTGACGGAATGCTAAGTAAGAACCACGTGCTGAGCGCTGAATATGAGGTCTTAGGCACTGCAAGGATTATCAGACTAGAAGTGTTGACAATGTGCTGATCGTCTGAGGCTGCCTGTTGTGGCCGCCGTCGCACCCCAGCCTGGCAGACAGCTCCCTCCCTCCCTCCCTCCCTCCCTGTGGCTGCTGCCACTGATCGCTGAATATGTGGGCCGCCTCCTCGCCAGTTAGAGGGAGAGAACATCACACGCCCTCTCTCGGCGGCGCGTATGCAAATACGGCGCAGCATGACGAATGGCGCACGCCGCGCGCCACGGAGGTCCTCTGTGTGGGGGCGCCCTGAGAGGCGTGCAGGGGCTGTGGGACGCCACGGAGGTCCCTCTGTGTGGGGGCGCCCCTGAGAGGCGTGCAGGGGCTTGGGACGCCGCGGAGGTCCCTGTCTGTGTGTGTGGGGGCGCCCCTGAGAGGCGTGCAGGGGCTGTGGGACGCCACGGAGGTCCCTCTGTGTGGGGGCGCCCCTGAGAGGCGTGCAGGGGCTGTGGGACGCCACGGAGGTCCCTCTGTGTGGGGGCGCCCCTGAGAGGCGTGCAGGGGCTGTGGGACGCCACGGAGGTCCCTCTGTGTGGGGGCGCCCCTGAGAGGCGTGCAGGGGCAGTGGGACGCCACGGAGGTCCCTCTGTGTGGGGGCGCCCTGAGAGGCGTGCAGGGCTGTGGGGACGCCACGGAGGTCCCTCTGTGTGGGGGCGCCCCTGAGAGGCGTGCAGGGCAGCGAGACGCCGCGGAGGTCCTCTGTGTGGGGGCGCCCCTGAGAGGCGTGCAGGGGCTGTGGGACGCCACGGAGGTGCCTCTGTGTGGGGGCGCCCCTGAGAGGCGTGCAGGGGGCTGTGGGACGCCACGGAGGTCCCTCTGTGTGGGGGCGCCCCTGAGAGGCGTGCAGGGGCTGTGGGACGCCACGGAGGTCCCTGTCTGTGTGGAGGGGCGCCCCTGAGAGGCGTGCAGGGGCAGTGGGACGCCACGGAGGTCCCTCTGTGTGGGGGCGCCCCTGAGAGGCGTGCAGGGGCTGTGGTACGCCACGGAGGTCCCTCTGTGTGGGGGGCGCCCCTGAGAGGCGTGCAGGGGCAGTGGGACGCCGCGAAGGTCCCTCTGTTGGGGGGGGCGCCCCCCTGAGAGGCGTGCAGGGGCTGTGGGACGCCACGGAGGTCCCTCTGTATGGGGGCGCCCCTGAGAGGCGTGCAGGGGCAGTGGGACGCCGCGAAGGTCCCTGTCTGTGTGTGTGTGGGACACCCCTGAGAGGCGTGCAGGGGCAGTGGGACGCTGCGGAGGGTCCCTGTCTGTGTGTGTGTGGGACACCCCTGAGAGGCGTGCAGGGGCAGTGGGACGCCGCGGAGGTCCCTGTCTGTGTGTGGGCCACCCCTGAGAGGCGTGCAGGGGAAGCGGGACGCCGCGGAGGTCCCTGTCTGTGTGTGTGGGACACCCCTGAGAGGCGTGCAGGGGCAGTGGGACGCCGCGGAGGGTCCCTGTCTGTGTGTGTGGGACACCCCTGGGAGGCGTGCAGGGGCAGTGGGGCGCCGCGGAGGTCCCTCTGTGTGGGGCGCCCCTGAGAGGCGTGCAGGGGCAGTGGGACGCCGCGGAGGTCCCTGTGTGTGTGTGTGTGTGTGTGTGGAACACCCCTGATATGCGTGCAGGGGCAGTGGGACGCCGCGGAGGTCCCCTCTGTGTGGGGGCGCCCCTGAGAGGCGTGCAGGGCAGTGGGACGCCGCGGAGGTCCCTGTCTGTGTGTGTGTGGGACACCCCTGAGAGGCGTGCAGGGGCAGCGGGACGCCGCGGAGGTCCCTGTCTGTGTGTGTGTGGGACACCCCTGAGAGGCGTGCAGGGGCAGTGGGACGCCGCGGAGGTCCCTGTCTGTGTGTGTGTGGGACACCCCTGGAGGCGTGCAGGGGCAGTGAGACGCCGCGGAGGTCCCTGTCTGTGTGTGTGTGACACCCCTGAGAGGCGTGCAGGGGCAGTGGGACGCTGCGGAGGTCCCTGTCTGTGTGTGTGGGGGACAACCCCTGAGAGGCGTGCAGGGGCAGTGGGACGTCGCGGAGGTCCCTGTCTGTGTGTGTGTGGGACACCCCTGAGAGGCGTGCAGGGGCAGCGAGACGCCGCGGAGGGTCCCTGTCTGTGTGTGTGGGACACCCCTGAGAGGCGTGCAGGGGCAGTGGGATGCCGCGGAGGTCCCTGTCTGTGTGTGTGTGGGACACCCCTGAGAGGCGTGCAGGGGCAGTGGGACGCCGCGGAGGTCCCTGTCGGTGTGTGTGGGACACCCCTGAGAGGCGTGCAGGGGCAGTGGGACGCCGCGGAGGTCCCTGTCTGTGTGTGTGTGGGACACCCCTGAGAGGCGTGCAGGGGCAGTGGGACGCCGCGGAGGTCCCTGTCTGTGTGTGTGGGACACCTCTGAGAGGCGTGCAGGGGCAGTGGGACGCCGCGGAGGTCCCTGTCTGTGTGTGTGGGACACCTCTGAGAGGCGTGCAGGGGCAGTGGGACGCCGCGGAGGTCCCTGTCTGTGTGTGTGGGACACCCCTGAGAGGCGTGCAGGGGCAGTGGGACGCTGCGGAGGTCCCTGTCTGTGTGTGTGTGTGGGACACCCCTGAGAGGCGTGCAGGGGCAGCGGGACGTCGCGGAGGTCCCTCTGTGTGGGGGCGCCCCTGAGAGGCGTGCAGGGGCAGTGGGACGCCGCGGAGGTCCCTGTCTGTGTGTGGGACACCCCTGAGAGGCGTGCAGGGGCAGTGGGATGCCGCGGAGGTCCCTGTGTGTGGGGGCGTTCCTTGAATTAGAGGTGTATAGGCACAACAGTGCAAATAATGTATTATGCAGACGATACAAGCATTCTGGATATGGCATATCCGAATGAAACATGCCTCTCTGACCTCAAAGATCGAGCGCAGGACACCCTTTCTGAACTAGAAAATGGTTTTCACGGAACTCGCTGAAGATGAACGGGGCAAAAACGGGCTTCATAATTATCGGAACCAAACATTGGATACATAATCATGCGGCTGGTCTCACTCTGCACCAGCATGCAGGGTAAAAACAAGGAAATATGTCTGGAGCAAAAGGTGGTGTCAAAAGACATGTTGCCCCCCCCCCCATTTAAGGCCAAAAGTGGGGCCATGGCCCACATATCCCCCTGCGGCCACCAGTGTATACGGTCTATATTAGACCCTTGTGTACTGGAAAATAACACTGATTGATTTGCACCGCGTAGCGGCGCGATTTTTTTTGCTTTATTTTGTTTTTGCCTGGATAACTAGGCCCTACAAAATCGAAAGGTTGTATAATCTATATGCATCATCCCAAGGGGCCCCTCGAGTTCGATACGTTGTTGCCTCTGGTATAAGGCACGTTGGTGCCCCTTCATAGCCCAAGGGACGGGAGCCTTGAAGGAACATTTTTTTGGCATAATTTAGCAATTTTTATTTAGCATCATTTCGTTTTTTTGTCTTCTTCAGCGACCAATGCTTGTGATTTCATGGCCATTGTTTTCCTTCCCGGATTCAAGGAGGCACAGTGCCCCGGTGTCTCCCCTCGCCCCACAGTGCCGCCTACCGTCACGATGGTGCCTCTGACACACCGGCGCGGTGGTGCCCTTGGTTGACCGGCGCGGTGGTGTGCCTGGTACACTGGCGCGGGGGTGCTCTAGGTTCAAACGACACTGAATGATTTGCGCCGCGTAGCGGCGCGGATTTTTTGGCTTTATTTTGGTGGTGCCCCGGCGCTGTGGTGCCCCCAAGGTGCGGTGGTGCTCCCAAGGCGCGGTGGTGCCCCCACGACTCGGTGGTGCCCCCACGGCCCGGTGGTGCCCCCACGGCGCGGTGGTGCCCCCACGGCGCGGTGGTGCCCCCACAGCGCGGTGGTGCCCCCATGGCCCAAGGGGGGGGGGGGGGTCATGACCTCCGTAACCCACCCCTGGATCCGCCACTGTTCCGTGCATATATAATATTAGTGGTCAGGTCTCATTGCAGGAAGCCATGCTTATCGTCTTTACAAATGCCCAGAAGCCTGTCAATTCTCACACAAGCGTAGCATTTGTCATCGATATAATTCGTTTAGAAATCCTCTGTCCCATGTTTTATTATTCATCACCTTAACCTCTTCGTCTATTTTGTATTGTATTTTCTCCTCCCATCCCTTTTTGCTTTCCTACGCTTCTCAGCAGCTTGCCCAGCCTGACCATAGAAGAATCAGCAGCTGGTCAGAAGAATCAGCCGGTGTTCACGTGTACCGATCCCACCCTCGACAATGCCACCAATCTACTCAGCATTCTGTCTGGGCTCCACGCCGATACGGACCCTGTACTCCGTTGTCAAGACGTGATCAGTTTTACCCCCACACACACAACCACATTCCACGAGCGTGCCCAGCTCAGTTGCCATTCTCTGCATGCAAAAGATGCAGCCCACTGCGGTGGCCAATCAGCGGCGTCTGCAGTGGCCAATCAGCGGCGTCTGCAGTGGCTTCGTTGTCGCAGGATGATCCGGTGTCGCCAACTCACGCTGATCCACAGCCGGCTTTCAGCGGCGATCTGCCGCGGATTTCAGCGGCGAGCAGCGGCCGCGGTGAGACGATTCTTCTCCACGGTGTTTGCCGGCTCCGAATCATGACGACAGCCACACGGCGGCGATGACTGGCAAAACCTGTCGCGCTCTCATGATTCTCACTTTATTATGATTCCGGGAGATAATTAACTTTTTGTCGGCCGCCGACCAAAGATAAACAATGGCCAAGACAAAAGTACATTTATAAAACAAATAGCTTCCGTCGCCCTTAGTGATGGTATTGCCGCAACAAAAAGGCGCTAATACAGGCAGGCCGGCGACATAATGGGTTAGATTCCCACTAATGACTGCAGAATTCACGCCTTACGTCGCGGGGCGCTCCTTTTTGCGCGCGTCACCGCACAGTTTGGCGCGAGGTTTTTATACCGGCAGCGTTCAGGGGTCGCGGTCAGCCGGCGTCAGATGGGGTCCCTTCAGTGGTCTGTGTGGAAAGGGTGGGATGGATCGCCTGTGCGCCTCATCAGTTATACAGCAGGTGTAACACACAGGAGGTGAAGGTACAGCGCCAGTGGTGACTAGTCCCAGGCGAAGTCCTGTGGCACTTTGGAGGGAACTTGAGGCAGGGGAGGAGGTGTAGCAGTGTAGCCGAGGAGCAGTGCAGAACAGTACCGAGGAGAGGCCTGCCACAGAGAGGATCTGCGATCAACCTGTTTAAACTTACCGTGGCCTTCAACACAGCTCATGACGCATCATTTTACTGGGATCGTACACTTGCCACGTACATCATGACAACTGACATAGGTAAGTTGCAACCACACTACACCCCAGCTCAGAAGCTCTGCACAAGAACAGGTGTGGCTGGTGCCAGTGACGTGTCGCACACTGATTGGCAGCTATCTGCTCCAATAACCTACCATCACCTGGTATATAGATGTAGCGATCCAGTGACATCACCACCCTCACACCCAGCTCTCCACACCTGACCGCGCTCAGAGGCGATCCGCGTCAGCCCGCGGAGCCGGTCAGTCATATCAGTGTGACTATGAAGCAGCCTGACATCATCTCCTCCGCACCATCTCCACTACTATCTCTGTATGGCCGGCCCCGACAGCAGGGGTGCCGGCCACCCTGCGTGCCGGAGATCTGCAGCATCTCGTGCAGGTGAGCCGAGTTCCACCGCGCCCCGGAGCGCCCCGGAGCGCCCTGGAGCGCCCCACAGCGCCCCACAGCGCCCCACAGCGCCCGCCGCGCCCCGCCGCTGCTGCGGTAGTACGGAGCGGCTCCCCGGTACAGCGCCCGGCGGGTAGGTGGCGCCACCTATCGCGCCGGAGCAGGGCAGAGCGCGGCTGGCGGCGGAGCGGCCCCCCGCTGGCTTCGATCCCATCCATTACACCAAACGACCCGCTCTTGTAATTACAAGTACTACAACTTATTAACTTGGCCCGGGGCGGGACTTGAAAGGGACCGCCGACACCCCGACCTGTTAGTTTTCCAGTCTATCGTAATGATATATTTACAGAAAGAATTTCTGAGCTCTGTGGCAGTGCGGCGAGGGCCCACAGGGATCCTCACCGACTGCCATTCCTATTAACCACGTACAATGGACATCAAAATAGAATGAATCAGGTAATATTTTACGGCAAGACCGGCCTTTCAATTTGAGTTGAAAGGCGCCGCGCCTTGGTGCTCCATGAGCACCGTCTGCGATACTTAGCTCGGTGATGGGTCAGCCGGTAGATCGTGGCTGCTGCAGGTGAGTGAGTGTGTGGCGGGTTGAGCCGAGCTGGAATCAACCCGATCAGGCCGTGTACGTATGACGTCAGGTCTGCAGCGGTTAGTTAGCAATGTTCCGCCGTGCAGCGCGGGCGGAGACGACTGCAACTCACCGCCGAGGCAATGCGATCCAACGCGGCCCTTTTTATCTCATACATTGGAAACTGCGGAATGTCGATTAACTGACATCTGAGCGGGGTTTGCTTAGTTACATTGCATTATATGATACCTCTGTGCTGCTAACCCGCACGAAACGCCCTCTGAAATGTGTTGCCAGTGTTTGACCAGATTAACTGACGAAGCAGCAACCATCTCATCTTTATGTAAAATGCATGGCGTCTCCCATCTCTAATAAATAACTTGGGAATTTTGTTTACGAAGATATATCGAGGAGGAATATGGCCGTGGTGGTCGGTGTTTTGTCACACGAGACCGTAGGCCCGAAGACCACGTCGAAATTCGACAATGCGAAATTCTGAAACATTATTCGGTCCATAAGTTGCACCTAAGACCACAGACCCTGGCATAACATAAGTTGCACATTTCACTGCCGTGTTCCATCGGCCTGCATTGATTCCATCTCCAGGGGTGACGCTTCCAACAAGTGTGTTGGAAGTGACTTCATCTACGAATGAGCAATCTGACATTTATATGAAACCACATATAATTCCAAGACAACATTGTGGTGTGATTGGCAATATTGTGTAGTTAAATTACAGATACCTTTCGTTAAATGTTTGAGAATCGGTTGCTAGCGATACCTATTACAGACTTAACCCTATTTGTAACAGGCTCCTGGCTACCCCTATTTGTAACAGGGGGGGGGGGGGGGCGGATTCCGCCCCCCCGGAGATCTCGAGATCTACTCGTCCGATTTTCAAAAATGAAACGGTGTTTGGTTCCCCTCAACACAATCGACATTTATAAATAATAACAAAATATAAATTTGGGATAGGGGGGCAACAGGGGGGCAAAAACTACAAATATTAGTGGTATTTTTGATCCCACATAGCTTTCATGTTTATCGACCGATTTTAACACAACTAATAGGAATCGATAGAGATTGAATTGGAAATTGATATATGGCGGTGACGTTTGAAAATTCAAAAATCATAGGCGTGTGCAGGTCACTCAATATGGGGGTGAAGTAAATACGTAATAAAACTATTTTTTATGTGTGTTTTTTTAATAAATGAAATGGTATGTGATTGAGACATTAGAAAAACAGTTATAAATCATATTTTTTGCCATAGGCGGTACCAGGTTAGTGAAAAAGGGGGTAAAATTGGGAAAAAGTATTAACCACAGACAAGTTGCTACCCAGCACTATAAATATGTTACTGATCGTAGATAGTTCCTTTTTGCATGTTGTACTTCATCATAGGCGTATCCAGGATCCAAACTGGGGCGGCGCAAGACCTTTTGATAAGTATATTATCCGCTATTATGATACTAACTAGTCAACAGTGACTATTTCACTTATAACTTCAATTAACATTGCTTACCCCCCTTTTTACCCTACCTGGACTCGCCTATTATCTTATAATCGTTCGTAGAGTAGCTTGTGGTGCGTGTTTCATCCGAAAACTGCAGTATGTTATGTCATTGTACGCCCATGCCTCTTAGTTTCCTTGCAATAATATGACCCCCTATCTTCCATTCCTGAGCACGCATCTGCAAAAAAATGACTTTATTCCCTTTTCTGGTCTCATATTGTAGTAAATAGTTCAGTGTGTCATGATGTATGTGTGGCCGTGATGTATGTGTGGCCTCACACTGTCGTGTGAGGTCCAGTCGTCTGCGTCGCATGGGAACGGCAACAGGTGCCGTTCCCATGCATCACCTTAACTGCCCATGTTGGCGGCCCGTGACGGTCCTGGCCGCAGCCTCCCGTGACGGCTGCAGCTGTCCTGTTATAAGTCATATGTCGGGCGGGGGACGAAGTGAGATCGGAGGGAGCCGTGAGAGCCGGGGGCAGTCTGGTTTGTGGGGCGGCGCTGAACGGGCCCTGTCGTACTGTTTGGTTCCTGCCGGTGGTTGCATTGAAGGTGAAGAATACATCATTACAAGCTATTTCGGCACCATGGAAGCAACGCACAAGATTAGTGTGCAGGGATCTGAAGAGGCAGTGACGGGAGCCAGACTCGGATCTGAAGAGGAAGTGAGGGGAGCCAGACTCGACGCCCGCCTCATCGACACATTCGACGGCACAGGTGATGTCGTTGAGTGGTACACCCAGGCGTCGCTGCTCTGCGAGTATCGCGGTGTGTCGGTGGCGGAGGTTCTGCCCATGCGACTGAAAGGCGGTGCTTTTGCGGTCTGGTCACAGCTGCCCGCGGAGGACCGCCGCTCAGCAGATGCTGTGCGAGACTCGCTCTACACGGCGTTCGGTCTGGACGACTTCGCGGCGCACGCGGCGTTTATGGCACGCACGTTGCAGCCAGGTGAGAGCGTCGACGTGTATCTCGCCAGTCTCCGCCGCTACGCTGACCTGTTCGGTGGCGCGACGGATCGACAGCTCGCGGCCGCATTCGTCAACGGACTACCGGCTGCTGTCAGTGACACCGTCCGCGCGGGAGCTAGGGCGGAGAAGCTCGACCTGGCCAGCGTCCTCGCCCGCGCTCGCGCCGTGCTAGGAAATGAGCCGGTGCAGGCGGCGGTGGCGGCGGCTCACGGAGGTCAGCGGCAGCAGCTCAGTGGTGGTCAGCGGCCACAGCCGAGGCGGCCCTCCTCCGTCCGGCGCTGTTGGATGTGCGGTGACACCAATCACATGATAGCGGCATGCCCCCGAGGGTCGGGAAACACCCCCGGAGCTACGTTAGCGCCAGCGCAGTCTCTCGGGCAGTAGAGCGCGCTCTCCCCGTGGTCAGCCTTCGTGTTAATGAGCGCGTGTGCCGTGCTCTGGTCGATACCGGCTGCACCGACACGCTCATTTACGAAGGCTGCTGTGAACAGTGGGTACCACGGTCAGTGACGATGACGACGGTCAACGGAGGAACGCTTCGATGCAAAGGTGTTGCAAATGTTGCAGTTGACTGTGAGGGCAAGCGAGTGATGCTGGCAGCCCTGGTTGTTCCGGACCGTCCGTTGGGGATGGATCTCGTGCTCGGCATGTCGGGAATCACGGCCCTGGGCGGTGTCAGCCTGCGGACGCCAACGGATGTATCGTTCCGTGTGGCGGCAGGTATGACACGTGGACAGGGCGTGACTGTGACAGGTGTGACACGTGGTGAGGGCGTGACTGTGGATGCCGCAGACTTCACGGCAGAGTTTAGCCCAGACAGCGGTGAATGGACGGTCGCGTGGAAGTGGGCTGTAGGTGACGGCCCTGAGTGCTTGCACAACCACGTGGCTCTGTACACGGTGCCGTCTGCGGCGCGGCAGGAATTTGATGCCGAGATCAGTGAGTGGATCGCCAACGGTTGGCTGCGGGTGTATGATGAGTTCACGGACGGGCCGCCGCGTGGGCTGCTGCCGCTGATGGCAGTTCAGCAGCCGAATAAGGTGCGGCCGGTGCTGGACTACCGCGAGCTCAACGGGTACGTGACAGCTCATACTGCAGATGCAGACGTGTGCGCTGACCAGCTGCGCAGGTGGCGGCGGCACGGAAGTCGCGTGGCTGTCGTCGACCTGCGAAAAGCCTATCTCCAGCTCCGGCTGGAGCGGCGGCTGTGGCCGTATCAGACGGTCAAGGTCAGAGGACAGAGGTACTGTCTCACGCGCCTCGGGTTCGGTCTGAATGTGGCGCCGCTTGTGATGAAGGCAGTGGTGCGGGCTGTCCTTGAGCGAGACGAGCGGATGCAGCGTGGTGTTCTGCCGTATGTTGATGACCTACTGGTTGACGAGGATGTCGTGAGCGCAGAGGAGGTCGTGCAACACTTCGCGCAGTATGGCCTGGAGTGCAAGCCACCAGAGCGGGCAGCAGACGGTGCCAGGCTGCTCGGCCTGCGGGTCAGCGCCTGCGGCGGCGAGCTGCGCTGGCAGCGTGACTGCGAGATACCCGCGGCGCCTGCCAAGGTCACGCGGCGGGCGCTGTTCTCCTGGTGTGGTCGGCTCGTGGCGCACGTACCTGTGGCGGGATGGCTTCGACCAGCTGCTGCGTGGCTGAAGCGACGCGTCAACAAACTGACTGTGGGATGGGACGACAGCACGGAAGACCCGGCGCTGCAGGTGCAGATCCAGCATGTCGTGCAGCAGCTCCAGGAGTCGGATCCGGCGCGGGGTCCGTGGCGGCTGACAGGTGACCGGCTCATCGTCTGGACCGATGCCAGCTCCATCGCCAACGGCGTCATCCTGGTGGACCCGGGCGGCGGCACGGTGGAGGATGCAAGCTGGCTGCGGGCGGAGTCAAAAGCCGCCATGCATATCAACATGGCAGAGCTGGACGCGGCGCTCAGTGGCATCAACATGGCAGTCGCATGGGGAATCAAGGTCATCGACCTCCGTACTGACTCGGCCACGGTCCATCGGTGGATCGACGATGCTCTGAGCGGCCGCGCCCGACTGCGGACCAAAGCACACGGAGGACTGCTGATCCGCCGGCGCATCGACATCATCAAGCAGTTGGTGGAAGAGCTGCAACTCTCCATCACAATCGGACTGGTGCGGTCCGCAGACAACCCAGCGGACGTGCTCACCCGCGTCCCCAAGAGTTGGACTCAAGCCGAGAGGGATCTCAGCCAGCATGTGGCAGCTGCCGGTGACCGTGACCTGTCCGACGGTGACGACAGTGAGGACCTCGAGGCAGACCTGGCGCATGCCCGCCGCATCCACGAGACGACTGGGCACCAGGGAATTGCGCGCACTCTCTGGTACGTGCGGAGAGAGATCGGCCCGAAAGTGACTCGGACAATGGTACGCAATATCATCCGACAGTGCAATGCCTGCCAGTCGATCGATCCTGCGCCTGTCCGCTGGCAGCCGGGATCGCTTGACGTACCACTCACATGGGAGCGGCTGGCGATGGACGTCGTGAAATATGCCGGCCGCGGATACCTCTCGCTGATCGACTGCGGGCCGTCACGATACTGCATCTGGCGGGCCCTGCACCGCGCCGAGGCAGTGGAAATCGCGCAGAAACTAGAGGACATCTTCCTGGAACGAGGAGCACCCGCCGAGCTACTAACCGACAACGCCCGCGAGTTCCGTGGCCACCACATGGCAGCTCTGATGACGCGGTGGGGCATTACAATGCACTTCCGTGCTGTGCATGAGGCCAGCGGGAACGGCATCGTCGAGCGGAACCACCGTACCATCAAGGTGATGGCGGCGAGGCAGGGCAGCACGATCGCTGAGGCTGTCCACCGCTACAACATGACGCCCCGCGACGGGCGGGACGCTGCCACGGCTCCGGCGGCTGCAGTGTTCTGCAGGGCAGGTCGCGATCTGCCCATGGCCGAGCCGCTCAGCGTCGGCCGCCGGCCGCCACCCGCCCCCGACGAGGTGCGTGAGCGGGGCGAGCGTTTCAAGGTCGGTGACCTTGTCTGGGTTCGCTGCCGCGGTACACCAACTCGATGCACAGACGTGTCGCGCCGCGGTGCTGTGACGAGAGTCGTGTCCCCCCAGCAGGTGGAAGTGGACGGTGTGCCGTGGCATGTCCGCAGCGTGCGGCATCGCCAGGGCGCGGCTCCACCGACAGCTCAGTCAGTGGACACGGGCGGCAGTGACAGTGACAGTGATTCGGACATCGCACTAGGGTACGAGGGTACACCGATCATAAATCACGCGGCTGAGAGTGACGCTCGGGACGCAGCTGGAAACGATTCAGCGGTCGCCGAGCCGCCGGGGCCGTCGGGAGACAGTGCGGATGAGAGCACTACTGTCCGTCGGAGCACGCGCGCGCGTCAGCCGCCGGAGCAATTGTATGGTTTCAGCGTGCCTGTGGACATGATAGATGAAGTAGGAGACGGGTGAGAGTGGACAAATGTGTGGTACCTGTAACTGGCGTAAGTTCGTTGTGAGTTTGATTTAGGGTGTGTATGTGTGCCTCGTGTGTAAGTGGGTGTGTGCGTAGCGTTGTGATTCTTGAAAATCAGGGGGATGTGTAGTAAATAGTTCAGTGTGTCATGATGTATGTGTGGCCGTGATGTATGTGTGGCCTCACACTGTCGTGTGAGGTCCAGTCGTCTGCGTCGCATGGGAACGGCAACAGGTGCCGTTCCCATGCATCACCTTAACTGCCCATGTTGGCGGCCCGTGACGGTCCTGGCCGCAGCCTCCCGTGACGGCTGCAGCTGTCCTGTTATAAGTCATATGTCGGGCGGGGGACGAAGTGAGATCGGAGGGAGCCGTGAGAGCCGGGGGCAGTCTGGTTTG
Organism: Chirona hameri; assembly: GCA_036785665.1. Taxonomy (NCBI): domain Eukaryota; kingdom Metazoa; phylum Arthropoda; class Thecostraca; order Balanomorpha; family Balanidae; genus Chirona; species Chirona hameri. The sequence continues at coordinate 73,202 of JAXIVJ010004176.1, read as the reverse complement.
TGGGGCGGCGCTGAACGGGCCCTGTCGTACTGTTTTGTTCCTGCCGGTGGTTGCATTGAAGGTGAAGAATACATCATTACACATATGTGCATATATTATTATAAGCTAAACGTATATTGCGCCGTTATCGCTGGCATATCGTCATCACCATGCCAGTCACCCCCTTTTCATGTCCCTGAACACGCCCATGAAACTCTATATGTAATAAATTATGCAAATAATGGAAGCAGAAGCTATCTTTTACATCTTGATAGCTATAAATTCCCCTTACATTGCTCTATTGGCTTCCTGCCAAGCATTGAATACTTCCTGGAAACCCCCCCCCCCTTTTCAAGCCCCTGAAACCGCCTCTTCCATGCAATTTTTATGATATTTCATTAACGTCAACTAATTTGCACTTGTTGCAATCACCGTAAGCCGATGTAACTCCTTCATACTTGATGCAGTTAGGAAGAAACCGTGAAGATCGCATTTCCGTATTATCGCCAAATGTCGCCTCCGAACCCACCCAAAACTGTGCCCTGGAACCGCCTCTGTTCAGGTTAAGAACTAAAAATTTTGCCTCCAAATGCGAAGTTCAATTCTATGAAAAGTCCCAAAATTTCATGTGCCTGCTCTCAGCCGTTCTGGAGATATCTGCGAAAAACATGAGGGGGGCGGAATCCGCCCCACCCCCTGTTACAAATAGGGTTAAACAACGCGAAAAATGCCTGTAAATCCCCATATATCTGCCATGCGATAGGACTTCCTAGTGTGCTCTACCTTTAAAAACGTCCGGCTCGGTTCCGACTCGCATCCAACTCAGAAGGCAGTGAGAGCTGAGAGCTGAGAGCTGAGAGCTGAGAGCTGAGAGCTGAGAGCTGAGAGCTGAGAGCTGAGAGCTGAGAGCTGAGAGCTGAGAGCTGAGAGCTGAGAGCTGAGTGCTAAGAGCTGAGAGCTGAGAGCTGAGAGCTGAGAGCTGAGAGCTGAGAGCTGAGATCTGAGAGCTGAGAGCTGAGAGCTGAGAGCTGAGAGCTGAGAGCTGAGAGCTGAGAGCTGAGAGCTGAGAGCTGAGAGCTGAGAGCTGAGAGCTGAGAGCTGAGAGCTGAGAGCTGAGAGCTGAGAGCTGAGAGCTGAGAGCTGAGAGCTGAGAGCTGAGAGCTGAGAGCTGAGAGAGAGAGAGAGCTGAGAGCTGAGAGCTGTGAGCTGAGAGCTGAGAGCTGAGAGCTAAGAGCTGAGAGCTGAGAGCTGAGAGCTGAGAGCTGAGAGCTGAGAGCTGAGAGCTGAGAGCTAAGAGCTGAGAGCTGAGAGCTGAGAGCTGAGAGCTGAGAGCTGAGAGCTGAGAGCTGAGAGCTGAGAGCTGAGAGCTGAGAGCTGAGAGCTGAGAGCTGAGAGCTGAGAGCTGAGAGCTGAGAGCTGAGAGCTGAGAGCTGAGAGATGAGAGCTGAGAGCTGAGAGCTGAGAGCTGAGAGCTGATAGCTGAAAGTGTGGGGCACACCTCTTTCCCTGGCCCCGGCCCCGGCCCCGGCCGCGCCGCTTCGCTCTCCACTGCATCAGCCGGCCAATTGAATCCTCCACGCGCCGCTGGCCGCGATTGTGTCGTTTGTCAAACTTATGATCCGCTGCAGATTTATTCTGATTTTATGGCGGCGCGCGGCAATGGCTCCGATCCTTCTCACGTCGCCATCACCATCGCGCGCCACGAGCGGCACAATGAGAGGCGACCGCCGCGCGACGCGGTCCGCTGCCACCGCCGCGAGGGAGACCACATACCACAGACCACAGACCACGGACCACGGACCACGGACCACGGACCACGGACCACATACCACAGACCACAGACCACAGACCACAGACCACAGACCACAGACCACAGACCACAGACCACAGACCACAGACCACAGACCACAGACCACGGACCACGGACCACGGACCACGGACCACGGACCACGGACTACGGACCACGGACCACGGACCACGGACCACGGACCACGGACCACGGACCACGGACCACAGACCACAGACCACAGACCACAGACCACAGACCACAGACCACATACCACAGACCACAGACCACAGACCACAGACCACAGACCACAGACCACAGACCACAGACCACAGACCACAGACCACAGACCACAGACCACAGACCACAGACCACAGACCACAGACCACAGACCACAGACCACAGACCACAGACCACAGACCACAGACCACAGACCACAGACCACATACCACAGACCACAGACCACAGACCACAGACCACAGACCACAGACCACAGACCACAGACCACAGACCACAGACCACAGACCACATACCACATACCACATACCACAGACCACCACAGACCACATAGCACAGACCACAGACCACAGACCACAGACCACAGACCACAGACCACAGACCACAGACCACAGGCCACAGGCCACAGCCCACAGACCACAGACCACAGACCACATACCACATACCACATACCACATACCACATACCACATACCACAGACCACAGACCACATACCACATACCACAGACCACATACAACAGACCATGGACCACGGACCACGTACCACGGACCACGGACCACGGACCACGGACCACGGACCATGGACCACAGACCACAGACCACAGACCACAGACCACAGACCACGGACCACGGTCCACAGACCACAGGCCACATACCACAGACCACATACCATGGACCACGGACCACATACCACATACCACAGACCACGGACCACGGACCACATACCACAGACCATAGACCACAGACCACAGACCACGGACCACGGACCACGGACCACGGACCACGGACCACGGACCACGGACCACGGACCACGGACCACGGACCACGGACCACGGACCACGGACCACGGACCACGGACCACGGACCACGGACCACGGACCACGGACCACGGACCACGGACCACGGACCACGGACCACGGACCACGGACCACGGACCACGGACCACGGACCACGGACCACGGACCACGGACCACGGACCACGGACCACGGACCACGAGCCAGTGAGGCATCGCAAAGGCGTAGGAACAGGGGGACCAGACCCTCACTTTTAGGCCAATTTTTTGCTAAAATATTGTATTTTGCTTGGTGATAAAAAAAAATTGATGGCAAAGGGTTCATCAGGACGAGAAGAACCAAAATTTGCAAATCAGTATTCCATAGGGGGTTTCTCTCAAGACGAGATCAAAGTTTCACTGCCCCCCACTCTGACGTTTCTACATCCCTGAGGAATCGTCCGACCACGTCCATCGATCCGCAATGGAGAGACTGCAATGGAAACCTTGGTCCACTGAGGTACCGGCGGGATGTGATACAGTGAAGGAAAGCAGGGAAACCTTCAGACATTGGTATACAATCTCAACATTCCTTCAATCGAGACCTTGCCACAATCGCTTGCTTTCGTGAAAACGGCAAATACACTCGTACATGACCACTTCGCTACCCAGGAGAGCAGAGAACACACCGAAGATCTTGACACTGATCGTCGTGGCACTTCTAAGATAGTGCGTTGAGCTCTATCACTCAACACTTGTCTCGTGAGGGTGGAGTGTTCGCGGTGACCAGTGCGGGTGCTATCACCACCCAGTCAGTGCCACAGCAGATGGCACGGCGACAGGCCAGGGTGACGTGAGACGACATGACAGGACATCATGTGACGTGAGACAACGTGACGTGACGTCATGTGATGACGTGACGCGTAACACGGCCTTTCACCTCCCGGGTGCCGTGCCGTGCCGTGCCGTGCCGTGCTGTGCTGTGCCGTGCCGTGCCGTGCCGTGCTGTGCCGTGACGTGACGTGACGTGCCGTACCGTTTCAGTTTCAGTTTCAGTTTATTGTATTTAACAAAAAGACGTGACGTGACGTGTGGCGGGACTGGCAGCCGCCTGGGAGGTATGAGGTTCTGTGACGTGGCGGGCACGTGGCTTCTCTCTGTTTACACCAGTGACACAGTCGTTAGTTCGCGCCTGGGCCCCGCGCCGCCGCCGCCGCCACACGCCCGGTGCCTCGGGCCCCCGCCGGCCGGCCGGCCGGGCGGCATGTCTGGCGGTCCGAGCCGCGTGGCTCTGCCGGATGCTGGCAACCTGGGTCTGCCTGCTTTGGTCCTCTCTCCGACCGGTCCCAGCTGGACTGGGGCGGGCTGGTGTGCCGGTATTGTAGGCGGCCGGCTTCGTGCCAAGTTGGAATATGTTGACAGTTCTTGGTGGTGACGAAATTGGGTGACATCGATATCGAAAAATGCAGGGCAATATGACATTATTCGAGCAATAATATACTGTTTCACGACTTTGTTCGCTTATTATGTTACTTCGTTGATAGCAAGATTAAAGAAAACCATCGACTCGAATTTAAGCATTTTTCTTCTTCAAACGGTGATTCATATTACTACATCATACATATGAGCGTCACCATCACTGGGGCACTGCAGGGGACATTATCCCTGACAATTTTCAGAAATCCCTAATATAGTCCCATATTAAAGTATACGTGCACTTGTATTTGTCTCTAGTAGTTGTAAAACCGTGGCGACTCCGGGGTGGGGTTATGCATGGGCGCCGCAACAGCAGGGGTGATATGGCGCCCCTGCCGTGGCAACGCCATTGATCATTAAGTTATGTAATAGGATCTTAAATATAACGCATATAAAAGCAATGCACTGTAACATTATGCCATATTTGTGACCAAACTTTCTTTAGTATGGGTGCTTTAATGACAACCATATTGCAAATAAAACACTGCCAAGACAGTAGTGCCGATGCCTTATGATTGCTGTGGATGACGTCACTTCACGTCGCACACTGTATGTACCTACTGCATCAGAGTATTTTGTTTTGACTTGCTGTGGATGACATCACTTCACGTCGCACACTGTATGTACCTACTGCATCAGAGTATTTTGTTTTGACTTGCTGTGTATGACATCACTTCACGTCGCACACTGTATGTACCTACTGCATCAGAGTATTTTGTTTTGACTTGCTGTGGATGACATCACTTCACGTCGCACACTGTATGTACCTACTGCATCAGAGTATTTTGTTTTGACTTGCTGTGGATGACGTCACTTCACGTCGCACACTGTATGTACCTACTGCATCAGAGTATTTTGTTTTGACTTGCTGTGGATGACATCACTTCACGTCGCACACTGTATGTACCTACTGCATCAGAGTATTTTGTTTTGACTTGCTGTGGATGACATCACTTCACGTCGCACACTGTATGTACCTACTGCATCAGAGTATTTTGTTTTGACTTGCTGTGGATGACATCACTTCACGTCGCACACTGTATGTACCTACTGCATCAGAGAATTTTGTTTTGACTTGCTGTGGATGACATCACTTCACGTCGCACACTGTATGTACCTACTGCATCAGAGTATTTTGTTTTGACTTGCTGTGGATGACGTCACTTCACGTCGCACACTGTATGTACCTACTGCATCAGAGTATTTTGTTTTGACTTGCTGTGGATGACGTCACTTCACGTCGCACACTGTATGTACCTACTGCATCAGAGTATTTTGTTTTGACTTGCTGTGGATGACATCACTTCACGTCGCACACTGTATGTACCTACTGCATCAGAGTATTTTGTTTTGACTAATGTAGGCGGGAGACAGTTCCCGCCAGGGGCGTGGCCACCGGAGGGGCGTGGCCACCGGAGGGGCCAGCAGGGGCCCGGCCCTCCACTATAACAAAGTGTGTGTGTGGGGGGGGGGGACTGCCCCCGCTACAACTGCAATCCAAACCTTAAGGTATTTAGGCTAAGAATCTGCATTATTGGCAAAATATTTGTGTCATCGCTCAAAACGATGCGGGGCAGAATTTTTGGGACGACACAAATTGGATACATCCTTTATACAGCCTTGAGGGACGCCACCTGATCGACAGGGCGCCACCAATATTGGCGAAAATTTTGCAGGGGGGGGGGGGTTACGGACGGACGGAGGGGCGCCGTCACTGGCTGGAGGGGGTACCGTCGCTAGCAGAAGGGGCGCCGTGACTGGCCGGAGGGGCGCCGTCACTGGTCGGAGGGGCGCCGTCACTCGCCGGAGAGGCGTAGTCACTGGCCGGAGGGGCGCCTTCACTGGCCGGGGGCGCCATCACTGGCCGCAAGAGCGCCGTCACTGGCCGGGAGGGCGTCCTCACTGGCCGGAGGGGCGCCGTCACTGATCGGAGGGGCGCCAGCTTTGCATGGACGCCTCGGATCCAAAGGACCAGGTCATGCCCCGAATGACCGTATACTCGGTACGCCACTGGCATCTGACATAGAACCCTGCGTCAGACCAGAATTTGGCTGATACATTGTGTCCATATAGGTGTAATTGTTGTATGTAACAGAACATCTTTGACAACCTGAAGTACATTCATGTCAAGGGTGAACAGCATGTTTACAACTGAGGATATGTTTTGGTTTGCGGGGTGCTGTGAATAGTGAGAAATATGTCAAGTCAAGAACCGGAAAAATAGCAGTGTCGGCGAACGGGTTAAGAAGTTTACCCGAGGCGGTAAGAGTGAAATAACCGCGCCAGGCGCGTTCTTTCGCGGCTTTAGCGACCGCATCCAACATCGCTCTTCATAATAACATTAATATTCCACCAGCGAACTTTGACTTTTGGGATTCCTGACGCATTCCTGGTAAGCGCTAAGGCGATGGAACAGAGTTGTTTTCAGGCTCCAGCGTAGTGTAGATAAAACTTAATGTGTGAAACGATTAATATCTGGAAGTATCAAAAAGTCATGAAGTAAGAGTTCTGGTGATCATCATTAAAATAGTTGAACGAAAATGAAGGCAGGGAAATAGAGTCGGTTCTTCTGAATGCGTGCGTACTAGTGATGTCATTTGGTAACCGAAATTTTGGTATACCCAAAAAATGAGAATACCGAATCGGTTATTGGTTGGTCAGAGAACAAATTTTAGGTATGTTTCGGTCAAGCAAGTCAGCGATATGCATCAGACCGGCCACCTTTTTTGCAGGAAGTTGGGCATGTTCTGCAGGAATCCAGCTGGGAAACAAGAATGTCAGGCAATTAATTTGGATTCTGAGGCCATTCTTATGTTTAAAAAATCGACACGTGGCTCGATTTTTTTTTTAAAGAATGGCCTCAGGACTGGAAATTTGTTATGTTTGGGCAGTGTGTAAAATACCTGCATATTATTTGGCTTTGCTGCTGCATTTCCGAGGCGCTGTTTCGACGCTAAACATCTCCCGCGCCGGGAACTGAGGTCATTCTTTAAAAAAAAATACAGCCACGGCTCGATTTCTTTTTATAAGAATTGCCTCTGATCATCAATACTATTCAGTATTATTGAGGCACTTCTTTCCCTAAAAAACGCACCTGCATACGCAAAGTTACGCTTGCCAACCTCTTGCACCAATATTGAACAAATCAAAAATCGGTCATTTTCGCGTTGAGAAAAATCGGTTCGGTTTTCGGTCAGTATAGCTACATTGCAATTGGTATCGGTTTGGTCAAGTTTCAGGAATTTCTGAAAATGACATCACTAGTGCGTACCATAATGTTGATTCTTGACTGGAAAATATGGATTTATGGGTCCCCCCCCCCTCCCACTTACAATTTCGTGTCGTATATTCATATTCATATTCATATATTTCGTAACTTTCCACAAATATCAGTGGCTTTTTCAAAGTTACACGTCATATCGGATAAAAGAGGACGGGTCAAACATCGTAAAAGCAGCAAAACACACCATACCATCGGTCAAGGGATCATTCCGGCGAATCAGACATCAGTCAGCGTACACACACACACACACACACACACACACACACACACACACACACACACACACACACACACACACACACACACACACACACACACACACACACACACACACACACACACACACACACACACACACACACACACACACACACACACACACACACACACACACACACACACACACACACACACACACACACACACACACACACACACACACACACACACACACACACACACACACACACACACACACACACACACACACACACACACACACACACACACACACACACACACACACACACACACACACACACACACACACACACACACACACACACACACACACACACACACACACACACACACACACACACACACACACACACACACACACACACACACACACACACACACACACACACACACACACACACACACACACACACACACACACACACATACACACACACACACACACACACACACACACACACACACACACACACACACACACACACACACACACACACACACACACACACACACACACACACACACACACAGTGCAGCATCACGCACGCTCACGACCACACGCTGCGCACTCATGTGTTATCGCGCGCATCACTCAGCAACAGTTCCATCAGCTGGCGCTTAAAACTACAGAGACGCGCAGTATTGCGCATGTCAGGTGACAAGCGGTTGAAGAGATCCGATGTTTTATAGCTAAATCGGCGAGCACCGGAATTTCTCACAGCACGGGGGCGCCTTAGTTGGTTAGACTGCCGCGTGTCATGTGTGTGATCAGCACGGATAAACATCGCGGCTATATCAGGTGGTTGGCCTGTGAGCAGGACCTTTTTGAGCAGGCAAAGCGTGTGGTATTTGACCAGTTGATCAGCGTTTAGCCACCGGAGATCTTTGACGACATCAGATATGTGATCGCATCTTCTCCTTCCGCTCACCACCCGCGCACAGAAGTTAATGAGTTTTTGCACACGATGGAGCTGCGTGGTCCCGTGCGTACCATACAATGCGATACAATATCTGATGTAGGAGAGTACCAGTGCACTGACAATTCGAACGAGTGTGTCTTTTGGAAGTGCATGCTTCGCATGGGACAGGGCCATCAGTATGCCTGTCGACTTGGCAGCAAGCTGATCAATATGTGGTTCGAACGTGAGATGTTTGTCCATCACTACACCAAGGTTCTTAACAGTGCGACTTTCCGTGATGACAGCTGACCCGAACTTTATGTTGACAGGGGGCATATGACGCAGCATAGCCTTCGTCCCGAAAACTATCAACTGTGTTTTTGTTGTGTTAACCTTCATAGAATGGTTGTTGAACCAGTCCATTACGACCGACAAGGTGCTTTCCATGGTCGTAACGAGCTGTTGCATTTTACTTTTCTTTCCGGTAACCAAAATCTGCGTATCGTCGGCATATTGTATCACTGCAGCGTCTTTTGTGTGTAATGCTAGGTCATTTGAAAAAATGGAATACATGAGCGTCCCAAGGGCGGTACCCTGGAATACTCCCATTCCGTTGGGGAGACTACGGGATCGCACCGTGTGCCCCGATGGGTATCTGATCTGAACCTGTTGGGTATGCCCGCGAAGGTAACTTTCAAACCATTTCGTGTCGATATTGTACATTTTGAGCTTGGATAAGAGCAGTTTGTGATCCACAACGTCAAAGCATTTCGACAAATCAATCAAAACAAGCAGAGCGACGTCACCAGTATCCATCGCGGTAAATATTTTGTCCATCACAACGGTAAGCGCGGTCTCGGTGGAAAAGTTTGTTCGATACCCGTGCTGTGTATGTGAAAATAAATCATGCTGGTTGAAATAGGAACTAAGTTGGTGGTGAACAATGCGCTCAACTATCTTTGCTATTGCTGGTACGACAGAGATCGGTCTAAATGCGGCTGGATCATTCAAATTACTAGTTTTCGGGAGGGCTGTGACGAGGGCGTGTTTCCACGCGCTGGGCACCGTTCCGTCAACGAGGCTGCTATTAATGACGTCAAGTAGGGGACAGCTGATGCCACGAAAACACTTCTGTAAAAGTTGTGTGCTTACATCGTCTAGGCCACACGACGTCGTCGGGTTCATCGCTGACATGGCTGCCATCAGCTCATCGAGTGACACCGGACGCACCATAAATGAGCAGGTCATAACTCTGGGGAGCCGGACTGGCAGAATCGCACCTCGGTTCGACACGCTGGCTGCAGTTGTGGGCCCTACCTTCACAAAGTACTCATTTAGAGTGCCTGGATGAATGTTGGGAGTGACCGACGTACCCACCTTACCACCAATGATCGGCTTAACGCACCGCCACATGCCGGAGTGACCTGCCTCAGCAATCTGCTTCCTAATATGATCCCGACAATCTTGTCTGATAGCTGCCCGCGTCTGCCTATTGATGTCCTTGTAATCATCACGCGAGCCGCGTGCTAGAGCGACTCGGCGACGAGCCATCAGCACACGCGTATCGGCTGAGACAGGTGGGGCGGATTGGTTTCGCAATTGAATGCGCCTAGCAGGTGCGACAGCATTTAGATGGGGTTTAAACACTCTTAGAAAAGAGTCCCACTTATCAGATGTCGTCACACTTTGATAGACCAGAGACCATTCCGCGTTGCCGAGTAAATCATTGAAGTAATCAAAATCAACGCGATTTAAACATCGGGATGTTATGACTGTCGTTTGGCGTTTCTCTTTCGATACCTTTAATAGCGTTCGCGTGAAGTCGTGCGGGCTGTAGTGACAGGCGGTGACACCACAGCCTGTCACTACAGACCGCACGACACAGCCTGTCACTACAGCCCGCACGACACCACAGCCTGTCACTACATGGTGTCGACGCGCCTGGTTCGCGCCCAGTCAGTCAGCGACCAGTCCACACCAGTGGCGAGTGGTCAAGGCTAGCATCTGGGAAATGTACGTGTTTTTCACAAAAGACGGTATTTTCCCGCGTTTATTTTAGATCTTGTCCCAACTAGACTGGCATGTAAACTGTCAAGCCCGTTCTATTCTGAACCTAAACAAGGCCAAAAAAATGGAAAGAAGACTGATCCCGAGAATCAGGTTATTTATTCTCTTACTGGCTGTTGCTTTAAATATGTGTATTCCTTGTGTCTGATGAGCAATATCATGAACCTACGATGATCGAAAAGAGCCCTCAGGTCTTTATAGTAAGATACTGAGAGAAATTCGGTTGCTTTTGGTAAATGTGTTGCTTTAGGTATTGTCGTGTGCTATTTTCTGTTGCTGATGGACTGAACGGCCATTTCATTGCTTTCAGCCACCATTGAGAAGAAAAAACTTACATAATGTGTTATTAGAGGCTTTGCTGGCTATGTAAACAATAGTGTTTTCGTGGAAACGTGATTTCCTTGTTTGACAGAAGATGAAGTCTGCCAATATATATCGCATTTGTTGATAGCTATAGGTTATCAGCAGGCAACCAGTGCCTGTGCTTACACAACGATATGATACAAACCCGAACAGAGCAGCCGCCGTTTTGTATTCGCCTGTGACGTTTCATATTTTGAAGGGTCACTGGTCGGATCCTGTGACCTGCTTATTGTCACTGAGTTCTACTGCCGCTGTCGGTGCCTTTGGCCCGGCGCTGGGACGGTTCCAGGTTCTACTCACGAGGTTTCTACTGCCGCTGTCCGTGCCTTTGGCCCGGCGCTGGGACGGTTCCAGGTTCTACTCACGAGGCGGCACGTGCAGACGAACGTTTTCCCGGTACGGACAGAACCGTGAGCTGAGGCTGGGACGGTTCTACCCCTCACGAGGCGGCACGTGCAGACGAACGTTTTCCCGGTATGGACAGAACCGTGAGCTGAGGATGGGACGGTTCTACCCCTCACGAGGCGGCACGTGCAGACGAACGTTCTCCCGGTATGGACAGAACCGTGAGCTGAGGCTGGGACGGTTCTACCCCTCACGAGGCGGCACGTGCAGACGAACGTTTTCCCGGTATGGACAGAACCGTGAGCTGAGGATGGGACGGTTCTACCCCTCACGAGGCGGCACGTGCAGACGAACGTTTTCCCGGTACGGACAGAACCGTGAGCTGAGGCTGGGACGGTTCTACCCCTCACGAGGCGGCACGTGCAGACGAACGTTCTCCCGGTATGGACAGAACCGTGAGCTGAGGATGGGACGGTTCCACCATTGCTGGTGTGATGACAGCGGTCACGCTCTTGTCCGAGCAATATATATATATATATAATATTTATTTTTATTGAGTAAGATAAGTGTCTGGAAAGCAAGTTTTACGTAAGTTAGTATACATAATGACATAGTTTAGTGAATCATATTTTGACTCTTTGTGTAGGACAACCTTTTATGTTTTTATTTTGACAAAAAAAAATCAGATGCATACTTTGAAATCTTACAAATAAACAGGGACAATTTTAGCAGATGCCTACAATTTTGCCTAACTGCCTGCCGTTTCTGTCATTCAAGGGCGTGGCCACAACATTTTGGATGGGGACCAGTCAGGTGTTGGGGGGGGGACACCTAAGTGTCTAACCCAAACTCCCATAGGGCTAATGTTAAAATCCTGCTAATCTGGATGGGGGCAGTGCTGGGGGGGGGGGGGGGGGGGGCTCAGGCCTCCCCGGTGGCAACGCCTCTGGTCATATTACTCAAACCACTTGCAGGTGGTGTATACAACGTGTTGTATATCGATCACACGAATCCCATGTAAATTGAACAACCCCATGAACTGTGGCAGAGACAGATCAGTTTGGAGCTCTGGACAGCTAACGACGCGAGGTCACTGTAAACGGATACACCCACTTACACCAACCGGCTGACGTCATTCAATAGTCCGTTTTTATAACGTTGCATGACATTCCAGTAATCCTGCACTCGTGGTTGCTACATAATACATGTTCTTGTAATGAAATAACTTTCGCTTTCAGTATAGTCTGATGTAGATGCACCAACAATTTTGTTAAAATACTGCAATCATTTTATGAACAAATCAAAGATAATTGCCGATATAATTTGGCTACTCAGTCCCAAGACATGCTTACCCTAATGTAAAATCACATAAATTATTAAAAACGTTCATATTACCAAGACGGACTCCTCTGGTTGAAAAGCATACACCATGGGCGAGCCAGACGGTGCCATTAATGACCTCGTAATGGCAAGACTAGGAGACAGTCTGGCTTTTAACGGCTTATGGTGTAACTGCATCCCCAAATTTGCAGCCTAAATCGGTGCATGGTCCAGTTATGTGCCTACAATCCACTTGCTGACACTTCTGGCGTCTGTTAAATTGTTGCATTTAATATTAAGAATATTATTTTGGTTTGGTTAGGATAAGGCCGCTTCGGTCTACTTGGACCATTGCGCAGCCATGGGATGAAGGAGAAGGGGTAAAATGGGTCAAAATGGACGCCGACCGGGCAACCGCCCATGGACAGGCCCTTCCCCGCAGCGCGAAGCTGCGAGGAGAGCCCACGCCATGCAGACGGCCACCACTCCCGGGGGGGGGGGGGGGGCAGCTCGAGGCCACCACATGCACCACATGCCCGGTGGCCAGCGACCACCAGACCCGGGGTAACGTGGGCGTGACTAAGGATGGAGGACCGGCAATCGGAAGGATCAAAAGGGATCTGGAAGAATATTATTTGTTTTGTTTGTTTTGTTAAATTTTAGGCATTTCGGTCAATTATGACCATTGCATGCCTTTTCAATTTATATGTTCAGGAACGAACAATTGATGCGTTACACAGGTATTATTTTATGTTTGTCTGTGATTTACATCTTTTGGAATAGTTTGGATTCTTGGAGAAATGAAAACAGTAAATTGAGCAAGTCTGGTTGTGTGTCTCCGAGTACAGATGTCAAACTGAATGGCAATTTTTCTTTGTTGCAAAAAGAGAGCAGCTTACCCCTTTGTCTACGGTAATTTGGACACTGTATGATAACATGTTCTACTGTCTGTGGACATTGACAAAGCGAGCATATCGGCCGAGCGTCTTTGGAATATATATAACAATGTGTGTATAAAGTATGTCCTAAACGTAATCTAGCCAAAACTTTCTCTTCACGTCTATTATCTCTGTTTGCAGACGTCCACACTTCAATGAGAGGTTTGATGCGTCGAAGCTGTGTTGCTCGAGTAGTATTGGTCCATTGCATTTGCCAGTGTTGTATCATTGCTTGCAGGGGTGTAACTTTGGAAATGACATTGGGGATGCAAATCGTAGTGGGGGCCTCCTGGCAAGTTGTCAGGGGGCCTCCTGACAAGTTGTCGGGGGGGGGGGGGTCCAGTTCATCGCCCCTGATATGCCTGCAAGTAAGCCGACGTTAAGAAACGTATGTGTTGCCACTCACGTCAGGTAAGTGGCCCAGGCTACACTATGCGTGATTTGCTGAAAATCACGTGCGTGTTATCCGTGTTGTCTGGATTTGCGTGACAGAGCAAGTTCAGCTGATAGTAAATGCATTGGGTGAGCTACACTGGCACATCACGCAGATCCCGGATGAAACGTGAAGGAAATTCCGCAGACACGTCACGGACGGAACGATGAAAAGTTCGAAATTATGAACTTGTCGTGTTCTCCGAGATTGCGTGTTGCAGGGTTTTTATCATTTTGCTTGATTTCGCGTATTGTGGTCTATACTAGACCTAAACTTGAATAATTTGTGCTGAGTATCGTGGTGGAAGATGAATGAAGAAGCGTTTGAGCAAATTGTGAGTGTTGAACTTGTGTTGAAGCTGGTATATATTTATGCAGTGGTTTATCGATTACAAAAATGCAGTGGTATATCCATTTCCCTTGCGTGATTTGCTTGACCGGCAGATACCGGACGTCAAGGAAGTTCTGCAAACACTGAAAACACGCGCGTGATTTCCTTGACAAATCACGCATAGTGTAGCCTGGGCTTTAACCCGCGCCCCGCTGGGGTGGTGGTAACTTTTACCCCCCATCGCCCTCCCGAATTTCCTGAATAACTTGAAAACTATGACAGATAACGACTTCAACCTTTCAGTACATTATGCGGCATTAATTGTACGTCTTCTCATCAAATTTCACTGAAATTGAGGTGATATTGTGGGAGATCATGACGTTTTAATGACGTCATGTTATGCCATTTTTTGTGTGAAAAAAAACGACAAATGTTTGACAATCCCAGAAAATCGAATTTTAAAGCGAATTGAAAATACAAGCTTTAAAATAAAGGAAATGACATTCACTTCAAATGGCTATCTCGGATTTTCCAACTTTTTGGTTTTTGACCCCTGAAGATAAAAATAAAATCAGAAAACTTTCCTCAAATTTTTGTGTTAAAGATATAAAAAAACGGAATATATATGATAGAACCAAGTATGGACGATACCCAAACCACATTGCAATGCAATATCTTTATGTGTTACTGACTTATGGCTCCCTAAGTATAAGTAACTCATGACGTCATTTTGTAAAGATACGTTTTTGTTTGCTTTTATGGACCAGAAACAGATAAATAAATTCCAATGCTGTATTTCTGAGACAAATCTGGTCTAGAAACATGCCTTTTTTATTTAGATTAATCAATTTCAAATTTTGTGACCTGACCTTGACCTTAACCCGCGCACTGCAGGGTGGGGGGGGGGGGGTGATTTCCGCCACCCCTCAGGTTTTTCTCGGATAGCGAAAAAACAGCGTCGCGCAGCGCCGCCGGGTTTTAACACACCATTTAAGACATCAATTGCGCACACTTTGAGAAAAAAATAACCTCTGGTCATCTCAGGTCAGGTCACCAGACCAGGTCAAGTGACCCCATCTCCAAAAATGTTTGCAGTTGTGCCAAAGCCAGAGTTTCTCACCGACCAGTTTGAAACTTACAGGATGCCATGAGGACATAAGTACTTACAATTCGTATATCTCGGAATTTTGATATCAGTGACCTAAGGTCAGGTCAATTTCGTAACCTCTCCATAATAAGTCAATGGGTAAAATATACCAATGCTTCCTATTTCAAGGATGTGCATGATATTAGTCCAATTACTTCTGGATCATGTTATTATGGGATATTCTTGATGATCCAAGGGTAAGTTTTGTTCAGTGACCCCTATGGGGTCATTTGAGGTCATGCGAGGTCACCATCACTTTTGTGTCAATAACTCCCGACATAATGAAGATATAAAAGTAAAACAGACAGCAATGTGTTTGTCTCAGACACGTCTTCCCATATGCAACATGCCGTACTTGGGTCATCACTTGACCTTGACCTGAGGTCAAATGTTTAATTGGACTTAAGAAGATCACCATGTCTATCATTTGAAGCGCCTTGACGAGATAAACACAATGGCGTAAACAGTTTTCCGTTATCTTTATTAATTAAAAATTCATAGCGAAAAACGATTTTGCAAAAAACAGCGGTTTTTCTTTTTTGACCTCTGGAGCCTCAAATATTGACCTGAGATCAATTTTGAGGACACCATGTCGATTAAAAATTTCACTGGCTGGCGTTTGCTTTTATTCGTTTGTTTGTAACTAGCATAGTTTCCGAGATATATGGGAATTTCTGGAGCGATGTCCTAAAACAGGAAAAAAATGAAACATTTAACCTTTGATGACCTCTATAATTAATAAACTAAAAAATATGACCTTTTCCTCGAAAATGTGAAAATCCAATGTTATCCAAATGTTATTATTATGTTGTAATATTTCGGCCACAGGCCTTTATCAAACAGTAAAACATTTCGACGAAATATTACAACATAATAATAACATTTGGATAACATTGGATTTTCTCATTTTCGAGGAAAAGGTCATGTTTTTTAGTTTTTTAGTTTATTAATTATATCAAATATGTTCCTCGCACAAGCACTAAACTCTATAAAGTACTTTGATGACCTCTGGTCACCTCAATTTTGACCTGATCTAAAACAATACTGAAATACTTTCGATATAACTTGTATCAAGCTATCAAATGCCGTTTTCCGCTTGTCGCTACGTAGCTTAGTTTTTCGAGATCTCACGGGGGGAAATCAACCCCCCTGCAGTTCGTGTACGGCGCAAGTACTGCAGTGCGTGGGTAAAGCTTTTTTTAAAGTTTAAAAAAAAAAAAATGTAAAGTTGTAAAATGGCTGCTACAATCGAATTATACGTGCAAAATAACCCATACAACATGTGTTGCATGACTTTTGTAGACCTCTTGCCAATATTGACCTTTTTTACCTTTGCTTACAATTTCATTTTCGCTTATACGGGAGATGCAATATACCTTTGAGAACACCTAGTGAGATAATAGTCGCAATCTAAGGCTTTGAATGGAAAGTAGGGCCCAAAAACTCAAATACCTCAGTTTTGACCTTTGACCTGACCGTAACCTTACATATGACCTTGAACACCAAATTTTAAGCATTCTTTAGATTCATCTCCTTGAGACCTTTCGATCGCCGCCTTCCGCGTCTCGTTACGGTCATTGATTCGGAAGATACAATGGGGGTAAAATTTCCCCCCCAACAATTCAACAATAATGCAAATAATTCCAATTACGACGAAACAATGTACAGCCACATTAAAATGTAATTATTTAACTATTATGGCCATTAGAAATGAACCCAAATTGCTGAAGTCTAAATAGTTAGGCACTGGAATAAATCTACGCAAGGAAAAATAGAATGCTTTAATGATTTACGACTTTGAAGAACTTCTTAACGATACACGCACTATAAGTGTGCTTTTTGCCGAACTCTCCCGATTCGACTGCAGTGATTTCAGTTTTCATGAGCTGTCTATTGCTTTTCTCCGTTTGTTCTTAGTTATCATAGTGCCGAAATATTTGGGGGTGTTCCTAGCGAAGTCCTAAAACTGGAAAATCTTACCTGATGACCTCTGATGCCCTCAATATTAACCTGAGCCAAATAATATATGAAGTAACTTCGAATGTACTTGTCAAGAGCTTTCAAACGTTTTTTTCCGAGCCTCTCTAGCCCTTTTAGTTTTCAAGTTAGAGGGGGGGGGGGGTAATTTCCCCCCCCCCCCCCCCACCAGGGCGAAGTAGTCTCAGAGGCCCACCGGGGTGCGGGTTAAGCATGCGGAAGGGCCTCTCTTAAGCACACAGGGGCTTCCTTTGTGTTCTGACGGGCCCTCCTTTAAGCTCAGAGGGGCCTCCTTTAACACGCGCCCTGTGGGGGGGGGGGGGATCCGCCCACCAAGTTTTTTTCTCGAGGATATCAGAAAAACGGCGGCACGCAGCGCCGCTGGTTTTTTGGATACCTGTTCGGATTTCAACTACCCACATTACGTGCAATTCTTGACTTCGAGTCATCTCAGGTCAGGTCACCAGACCAGGACACGTGATACTGATGACCCCACCTCCAAACGTTTGCGGTCGTACCACAGCCACAGTTTTAGGCCGATGGGTTTCAAACTTGCAGGACTTCATAAGGTCATAGGTACCTACATTTGTTTTACTCTGATTTGTTTATATCGGTGACCTAAGGTCGGGCCAATTTCGTGACCTCCCCATTGACCTCCCCATAGCGAGCGGCGCCTGATTTAAGTGCCTGTGAGCGCTTGTGCGCCAATCGCAAACATGTACGTCCGATGTGTAAAGCGAAAATGAAATAAAAATGTATCTCTCTCTCTCTCTCTCTCTCTCTCTCTCTCTCTCTCTCTCTCTCTCTCTCTCGCATTGTAAGTCAACGGGAAAATATTAAAATGCTTCCAATTCTGAGGATACGCATGATATCAGTCCAATTCCATCTGGATCATGTTATCATAGGCCATTAATTGATGATCCATGCGCAATTTTCGTTCAGTGTCAGCCGAGGTCTACAGGGTCAGCTACAGGGTCAGCCGAGGTCATCTGAGGTCAACTACGCTTTTTTTTATTCAATAACTCGACATAATGAAGATATATAAGTGAAACCGGTACCAATGTGTTTGTGTCATCGAGACACGTCTCCCAATATGCAACATGACCAACTTGGGTCACCACTTGACTTCATCCTGAGGTCAAATGTATAAGTTGACCTTAACTGGTCAAAAAAATATGATTATAAGGGCCTCAACGAGACGAACACGATGGCGTCAAAATAATTGCCTTATCCTGTATTAGGGTAAAAAGTTATTTGTGAAAACTGTTTTGCTCTAAACAGCCTTTTTGACCTTTGATGACCTCTGGAGCCCTAACTATTGACCCGATATAAAATTTGAGGACACCATGGCCATTGCACATTTCATTGCTTTTTCCGTTTGTTCCTAGGTATCATAGTTCTTGAGATATTTGGGGGGTTTCTGGAGCAAAGTGCTAAAATTGGAAAATTGTATAATTTGACCCCATATGACCTTGAAGATATTGACCTAGGGTCATTCAAATTTCGCAAACAGAGTTCCCTACAGAACCTCCATACCCTACAAATTGCGTTATTGTAGCTCTTATGGTGTGCGGAATCCCCCCCCCCCCTCCAAGGCGTTTAATTATCAGAGGCCCTCCAGGGCGCGTGTTAAGCACATATGGCCTCTTTTAAGCACAGAGGGGCCTCCTTCAAGCACAGAGGGGCCTCCTTCAAGCACAGAGGGGCCGCCTTTAAGCACAGAGGGGCCTCCTTTAAGCACAGAGGGGCCTCCTTTAAGCACATGAAACCTCCTTTAAGCACAGGGGGCCTCCTTTAAGCACAGAGGGGTCTCCTTCAAACACAGAGGGCCTCCTTCAATAACATGGGGCCTCCTTTAAGCACAGAGAAGCCTCCTTTACGCACAGAGGGGCCTCCTTTAAGCACAGGGTCCTCCTTTAAGCGCAGAGTGGCCTGCTTTAAGCGCAGAGTGGCCTCCTTCAAGCACAGGGTGGCTCCTTTAAGCATAGAGGGACATAGAGGGAGCACTTGCACTTGCACCCCCAATGTTGAATGTTGCATCCCCAATGTTCTTTTTGCATCCCCAATGTTTATTTTATAAGGAGGCCCCCTAAGAAAAAGAGGTCCCTACGGGAGGACAGGAGGCCCTTCTGTGCTTGAAGGAGGCCTATCTGCGCTTAAAGGAGGCCCCCTGAGCTTAAAGGAGGTCCCTCTGTGCCTAAAGGAGGCCCCTGTGCTTGAAGGAGGCCCCGCTGTGCTTAAAGGAGGCCCCGTGCTTAAAATTTGAGGACACCATGGCCATTGCACATTTCATTGCGGAAAAGCAATGAAATGTGCAATGGCCATGGTGTCCTCAAATTTTTAAGCACGGGGCCTCCTTTAAGCACAGAGGGGCCTCCTTTAAGCACAGGGGCTCATTTAAGCGCAGAGTGCCTCCTTCAAGCACATGGGGCCTCCTTTAAGCACAGAGGGGCCTCCTTCAATCACAGGGGCCTCCTTTAGGCACAGAGAGGCCTCCTTTAAGCTCAGGGGGGCCTCCTTTAAGCGCAGATAGGCCTCCTTCAAGCACAGAAGGGCCTCCTGTCCTCCCGTAGGGACCTCTTTTTCTAAGGGGGTCTCCTTATAAAATAAACATTGGGGATGCAAAAAGAACATTGGGGATGCAACATTCAACATTGGGGGTGCAAGTGCATCCTCAAAAGTATACAAAGTTTCACCCCTGATTGCTTGTCGTAAGCAAGCTTTAATGGATGTATAGTCAGTTGGAATGTTTGTTATGCTATTTAAAGAAGTGCCTCTTTTGCAAACTTGTCCGCTTGCGAGTTTCCATGGATACCGCTGTGACCCGGTATCCAGGTGAACCGTATTTGTGTACCATTGTTGGATAATTCCTGGTGTAGATTGGATATATGTATCAGCAAGGGTGACGATGGAGATTTCATAAGCAATGACTGAACGACCGAACGCGAGTCTGTGCAAATCACCGCTCTTTGTAAAAAAAAAATATTGAATAAACTGAAGGGCTTCTAACACCGCATGTAGTTCGGCGATATATATACTTGTGCTATTCTTAAGACGAGTTTTAATTATGTGTTCATTACAGTTACAGAAAACTGCATTTGAAGTGCGATCACCGTCTTTCGAGCCATCTGTGAAAATGAAATGAAAACTGGAAACTGGTTGCGTAATTCACCAAACTTGTGTTGCACTTCTTGTGGAGTAATGAGTGCTTTTGAACAATCAAAAAGAAATAGAACCTCTCTGTCAATCTTCAGCCATGGAGGAACATTGAGTTTAGGTAAGGGAAGGATTTCTGGTTGGATGTACTCCAAAGAGAATATTATTTACGTGTAAAAAGGTTATAACTGTTTTAAATGTGACAAGAGTCATGCTTGAGCAAACTGAGGACGATTTAAATAAAGAAAGATAACATGCAAACAGAAGACCCATAATAATGTGTGGATAGAGTTGCCATGCACTTGAATGGCCCATCATACAAATTCTACGAGTAAACGCGAAGCAAAGAATAAGGAAAAACATAGCAAAAAAAAATATGTTGTTTGTACTGTTTTATCTATCGACGAAAACTAACACTTCTAGAACTGTCGCTGTGTTGCTGGTCAATGTAGTTTTCACCTAGTCGTGCTGTGGTAGGTGACCACATTGAAATCACATCTCGACAAGGGCAAAACAATGGTGTTAGCCGCAGTAGCGTACCCAGGATTCGCTCCAGGAGGGGGCAATTTTTGCTCAGGGGGCATAAGGTACCCCCACCAGAAAAAAACTCACCGGAATTTGTCCCACTATATTTTTAAAAGGGCATATTTTCACCATTTTTCTCTATAACAAAAACCCAAAAATAATTCATTTTTCGACCAAAGGGGACACGTACTCCCCTTTCAGGGGAGGGGGGGGGGCAATTGTCCCGTTTGCCCCCCCCCCCCCCTATTGTGTACGCCTATGGTTAGCCGATAGACGCTAGTTTACAAATCCGGAACCAAGATTGATGAATAACGAATTCGTGTATCGACGAAGGCTAAACCAATTCAGAAGCATCCCGATACAAACTCTTCATTAGTACGATTAAAACGCGACGGGAACTAACTCAATATCAATGCAAACACAAAGGCAGCTAGTAATGGACTGGCGCAAAACCAACCTTTCCTTGAATATCACTTAGTATTGGCCTAGATATGAGTTGGTTTTGATAATGACGAAGTCAAAACAAGGTGAACCCTTGTGAATATTTGTATCGGTGTACTTTCTGCAGGACCGGCTGAGGCAGAGCCAGTCTCTTTCAATTAGCATAAAAGAGCCAAACTCTTTTATGCTAATCAAAACACCTCACTTATGGCATATTTCCGGTAAAATAAGAAATTTTTGACAAAATAAACTTGTTTTTCTCCAACGACAGCAGCAGTTACCTAGTTTTTCCCTTAAAATACGATATGTTTCATGAATCTTCATGCCAAAACGCCACCACCAAATTCTCAACGCTTCCGACCAGAGATAAGAAAACCACAAAACCTGAACGAACAGTGCGTAGTAATAAAGCGTCCCGTACGTTTTGAATTGTATAATCATTGTGTGATCCAGTGTAGGACTTGCAGATAATTTAAACTCTAAAATTGAATTTGATGCAGATTCTAACATAAAAGTGGTGGACAGTAATGCCGATCAAATACTAGTTATCTGATACAAGCTCGAAAAACGCTAAAGCTTTAACGCTGATAATTGCTGAAATAATGGACTAAATGAGCATTAAGGTCTTTGTGATATGTCTTACACGTGTTTAAAGCTCATACAACTGCAAACAAGTGCATTTCCTTTCAGGACGGAAACCCGTACAATCCTTCAATATTGTACAGTTGTGCGCTGATAAAGTACATACCTATCCCGATAGGAGTGTCACTCTGAGTTTCTATATTATATAGTCCAGAGACGCGATTCGGCTGAAGACAGACCACTGTCGAACAATCCCCTTTCATGGAAAGTCGCATTCCTCTCAGAATGGTTCGGCAGGACACAAACGCAAAGTGCCCTGTAATACATATATGTAGTGGGGACACTGGACATATATGACACTACATGGTTATTGCAACCCATGACTGCCCTGTAATACATATATGTAGTGGGGACACTGGACATATATGACACTACATGGTTATTGCAACCCATGACTGCCCTGTAATACATATATGTAGTGGGGACACTGGACATATATGACACTACATGGTTATTGCAACCCATGACTGCCCTGTAATACATATATGTAGTGGGGACACTGGACATATATGACACTACATGGTTATTGCAACCCATGACTGCCCTGTAATACATATATGTAGTGTGGACACTGGACATATATGACACTACATGGTTATTGCAACCCATGACTGCCCTGTAATACATATATGTAGTGGGGACACTGGACATATATGACACTACATGGTTATTGCAACCCATGACTGCCCTGTAATACATATATGTAGTGGGGACACTGGACATATATGACACTACATGGTTATTGCAACCCATGACTGCCCTGTAATACATATATGTAGTGTGGACACTGGACATATATGACACTACATGGTTATTGCAACCCATGACTGCCCTGTAATACATATATATATATATATATATATATATATATATATATATATATATATATATATATATATATATATATATATATATATATATATATATATATATATATATATATATATATATATATATATATATATATATATATATATATATATATATATATATATATATATATATATATATATATATATATATATATATATATATATATATATATATATATATATATATATATATATATATATATATATATATATATATATATATATATATATATATATATATATATATATATATATATATATATATATATATATATATATATATATATATATATATATATATATATATATATATATATATATATATATATATATATATATATATATATATATATATATATATATATATATATATATATATATATATATATATATATATATATATATATATATATATATATATATATATATATATATATATATATATATATATATATATATATATATATATATATATATAGTGTGGACACTGGACATATATGACATATGACACATAGATGACATGGTTATTGCAACCCATGCAAAGGTAGTATAAAATACATTGCACTTTGCAAAGAAACATTGCATTGTTATGGTGCAACATGCAGCACTGGCGGATCTGGCAGCACTGGCGGATCTGGCAGCACTGGCGGTGGGCGGGGGCGGGGGCGGGGGGGGGGGGCAACCAGGCCATACCCCAACAACCTGGAAGGGGGGCCAATATGTCTTTTGCCTCCACCTCCAAAACGTTAACAATTTATTGTAAAAATTCAGCTATATACAGTGAAAAACTGTTTTTTTTAACCACTGCTCTTACCATCAAAACTGGGCTTAAAAAAACTCAACTGGACGAGAAAATAGCGGCCAGCAAGCTGCCAGTCGGAATTGAAGCTCGAACTAACGTTTTTTTACATGAAGGAATAACACTTCATATGGAATCAATTTGGAATCCAATCTACACTCTATTTCGGCGCAAATGGTTGTCAAAAATGACGCGTTGCATTTGTGGAAATAACTTTTCGGGACGTGTGACAGCGGTGTGTACAACATTCACGTATGATTCTCACGAAGGTCCCAATGCAGTTGCTGGCACTAGGCCCATACATAATGTTTTTGACGCGTCAATATTTTGATCCAGCCCAATAGAAATTGTATTGGGAAAATGACCGATTTACAAACGGCAATTATGAAGCACTGGATAACAGTGATGGGATGAATGGCACATTAATATGTGCATTGTGCATTGTGACAATACAGTTTCAGCCACCTAGATGTTCAATCATTATCTTGTAAATTGATGCAATAACCGTTTTCACGACGGATTATTGCGCTGAAAAGTTTCTGAAAGATTCTGAAAGTTTTGAAAAACTACACAACTTTTACATGCGATTTTTGGCTAGAAATGTCCCTCATAATTGTGTAATATGTTGGTAAGAATAAAATATGTTCACAAAGTTGCGGTTTGGTGATAATAAGCAAGATAAGTATTGATATAATCTTTCTGAAAGCTTCAGGAAGATTCAGGAAGTTTCAGGAAGATTCTATCAATACTTATCTTGCTTATTACCACCAAAACGCAATTTTTTCAACATATTTTATTCTTAACATATTAATAAATTATGAGGGACATTTCTTGCCAAATATCGCAGGTAAAAGTTGTATAGTTTTTCAAAACTTTCAGAATCTTTCAGAAACTTTTCAGCGCAATAATCCATCGTGGAAACGGCTAATATTGCTTTATAAGTGCATTCATTTTTTTTTGTATCCCTTGGCCCACCTGAATGCATTTTTTTCTACTGAAATTAACATCACTGCATCAAAATATTGATGCAGTAACAGCATGGGTGAATATTTTTTTTTTTAATCATAATAATTTCATGTAATTACATTACAAAATTAGTATCATTTACTTACAAAATATAAACTTGAAAATTTTAAAAGGTTATCCTAAGAAAATAACAGAAACATATTTGATGCAATTTGTCGCCACGTGATGGCGTCTCAATCCTTCCCGAAACAAATAAAAAAACTCACGAAAACAGTTTGAGTTGTGACCGAGGTGGATGGAGTAAACAGTTGTGCATCATATGGTGTGATTATTTTTGGAGACTGATCATTTTCCATGGGAACTAGGTGTTTTTAGTGAAATGTTGTCAATAATTGTGTCCATTTTTGTTACACAGTGCCTATGACAAGCTCCGCCCACTTTGCATACAAAATTGAATCGTCAATAAATTGATTTTTTTGGACCTATTGCCATCAACCGAATGGCAATTGTGCAATCAAAATAAAACAAACTGTAGGTAGGTACGTACCTAGGTTGAGATAGGTATTGTATTTTTATTTGTATTTGACAATGCAAACACTCTCCAATATTACACTGGCTATTCCGAGTGTTGTGTCATAATTAGTAAGTGAAGAATGTTAAACACGACACTCAGCACATTGCACACAATAAGATCATAGAAAAAAAATCAGAGACAAATCTCCACACTCACAAACACACATGCACACGTACGCACACACAACACACAGCATACACAATAAGCATATCGCACACACAAGCATACATAGGTCTGTCACTCACTGATATATACACATTCGAAAAGACAAACTAACTCACATCATACTACTAAAAGGTCATGTACCGCACGTTTAAAAGCCCTCAGTGGCAGAAGACGGACCTCTGGCGACAGCCTGTTGTAATGCTGTGCAACGCTAAAAAGGAGGCGACGCTTCCCGGCCTCTGTCCTCGCGCGCGGGAGCGCCAGATCAGCGTCCTGACGTGTAGACCGAGAACGGAGAGTAGAGTTAACCTTGAGCTGAGAGGAGAGGGCCAGGGGTTCCTCGGTAATGCGAATTTTGTGAAGTAGATTCAGTGAATGCTGTTCTTCTACTTCTTCTAGCTCTAGCCTTATCAGAAGCATATGCCCCTCCCGGATTTTCTCAATAACCTGAAAACTATGAGAGATATCAACGTGAAACTGTCAGTACCTTATTCTGCGTCAAGTCTAAGTCTTTTCACCATTTCTCAATGAACTTATGGAGTATTTCGGGAGATAATGACGTTTTAATGACGCTATGCCCTGAAATTTTTGGTGAAAAAAAGATAGATATTTGGAAAATCGTAGAACATAGAGTTTTGAAGCAAATTGCAAATAAAAAACGTCAAAAGAAAGGAATTACACTTTCTGCACAATGGTGATCTCGGTTTTCCAAAATTTTGGGATTTTGAACCCCAAAAATGAGAAAAAAATCCTTTTTGTGAATTTGAAAAGTGAATTTCTTAACCCGCGCCGTGCCGGGGTTAAGAAATTAAGAAAAAAGAAAGAAAAAAACGTGTTTAGACACCCCCTCTGGTTTTTCGAGGATAGCGAAAAATGGCGGCGCGCAACGCTGCCGTTTTTGGCACAGATGTTCTGGTATCAATTGCCCACAATATGGAAAAAATACCTCGGGTAATCTCAGGTCAGGTCAACAGACCAGGTTACGTGACACCACCTCCAAAAAAAAACTTGTGGTCGTACCACAGTCACAGGTTTTGGATGATCGGTTTTACACTTACATGATTTCATAAGATCAGATATATCTACAATTCGTGTGTCTTTGATTTTTTTAATATCAGCGACCTAAGGTGGGGTCAATTTCGTGACCTCCCCATTATAAGTCAAAGGGAAATATTAAAATGCTTCCTATTCTAAGGATACGCAAGATAGCAGTCCAATTCCTTCTGGATCAAGTTATTATAGGCAATTCTTGATTACATAGGTACCATTTTTGTTCAGTGACCCCTACAGGCTCAGTCGAGGTCAACCGAAGTCACCAACAGTTTTGTCAATAACTCTCGACATAGAGAAGTGAGAACGATAGAAGAACGAAGAAGAGTAACGATAGAGAAGTGAAACCGACACCAATGTGTTTGTCTCGTCGAGGCACGTCTTCACATATGCAACATGAACTACTTGGGTCCACACTTGACCTTGACCTGAGGTCATTTTTTAAGTTGACCTAACCTGGTCAACACTAATATGACTCGAAGCGACTTGACTATAAAAACACGATGGCATCAAAATTATTGCCTTGTCTTTATTAGGTAAAAGCTATTCGTGAAAAACTGTTTTGTAAACAATAGCCTTTTTGACATTTGATGAGCTCTGGAGCCTAAACAATTGACCTGAGCTAAAATCTGAGGACACCTTGCACATTGCATTGTTCAAGAGCGTTCCATCGTTTTCTTTCCTTTGTGTGTTCCTAGCTATCATAGTTCCTGTGCTATCTGGGGGTTTCTGGAGCGAAGTCATAAAACTGGAAAATTTGACCTTTGATGATCTCTGAAGACCTCAATATTGACTTGAGGAAAAAAATATATAATTATTGTCGAATGTGCTTGTCGAGAACTTTGGAACACCTTTTTCCGCGTCTTTCTAGCTCTTTTATTTTTCGAGTTAGAGGGGGTGTCTAAACACCCCCGGCACGGTAAAGGTGGCGCCGAGCACCGGCACGGCGCGGGTTAAGCTCGAATACCAAAATATGGTGACCGGCCCAAATCCGCGGAGAAAAACAAATGGGGGTACACTTTTGCCACAAAAAGTTCCCCCCCCCCTGAAAAAAAACGACGGCTGAATCGGCCAGCGACATGCAGTGTATATTAATACATGATCATAATTGTATTAGTAAGTGGCATGCATATCTACAGGTGTAACGGCAATAAGTAACCCCACAGCCCACAGGCACAGTTAACCAAACGGACTGGCCCCGGAGCTGGTAGTAACAAGCCTCTCATATCCGGGAGGACTCACTGTATTCCATCATTGACCATCTGCCGAATCATCTGCCTCCGTTGCCGCTAATCGCCACAGCCGGTGAGCCGGCCACCAGCCTCTATCGCTGGCCGCATCTTGTTTGGCCCGAGCGGGCGGGCCGGGCGGCGCGCTCAGCGCTCGGCTAGCCGGCATTTCATGACCTCCCGCACCTAATAACAAGCGACGCCGCGACGCCGATTTTGTGTTTCGTTACCGAGCCGCGTGCTGCATCGGTGATCGGCCGAGCGGCATAAATTAACACCTTTCTGGGGCGCACATGCGTCCTGACGCTGTTACTCCGCCCACTGGCGATGATCTCCCGCCTCCGGGAATGGCGGCAGAGCGAAACGGCCGTGCTAAGGCAGCGGCCGGTTCGCCGGCGCGGGATTCTCGGTCGGGCCGCCCGCTGATGAGCCGCTGCTGCTCGTTCATCACGGCAGCCCTGCGAGGTGTTACTTATGTTTTAGTCATGGCTTTTAAATTGAATCCCCGCCGTCCCGGTATAATTCTCTCATTTATAAGTAAACATAGGGGGCCACAATACCAACACTTGGAGGTGTGAAGCGGCCGGCTGATTGAAAATTCGGCCGCGCGCCTTTTGGGCCGGCCGAGGCCATTTGTAATTCAGATGGGCACCAAGATAAATGAAGCCAGTAGAAGTCGGTCGAGGTGGGAAAATATGGAAATATAAACATGGAAGGCCGGCAGCCGAATGGGCAAACAGTCGGCGTGGCAGAGGTTGGACGGGGCGGAGGAGCGGCCACGGTGGCCGGCGGCCGGCCGAGCCGTGGCAGAGCCGCGGCGACCACTGACCGCACCTCAGCCGGCCCGCTGACTAAGTCATCTGAACCGCCCCGCCGCCAATCGCAGCGGACGGAGCCGCGGCGGGCCGCAGCCAGGACCGGGGCCAGGACCGGGGCCAGGACCGGGGCCAGGACTGGGGCCAGGACTGGGGCCAGGACCGGGAACAGGACTGGGGCCAGGACCGGGGCCAGGACCGGGAACAGGACTGGGGCCAGGACCGGGGCCAGGACCGGGGCCAGGACCGGGGCCAGGACCGGGGCCAGGACTGGGGCCAGGACCGGGGCCAGGACCGGGGCCAGGACTGGGGCCAGGACCGGGGCCAGGACCGGGGCCAGGACCGGGGCCAGGACTGGGGCCAGGACCGGGGCCAGGACCGGGAACAGGACTGGGGCCAGGACCGGGGCCAGGACCGGGGCCAGGACCGGGGACAGGACCGGGAACAGGACCGGGAACAGGACCGGGGCCAGGACCGGGGCCAGGACCGGGGCCAGGACTGGGGCCAGGACCGGGGCCAGGACCGGGGACAGGACCGGGAACAGGACTGGGGCCAGGACCGGGGACAGGACCGGGGACAGGACCGGGGACAGGACCGGGGACAGGACCGGGGCCAGGACCGGGGCCAGGACTGGGGCCAGGACTGGGGCCAGGACCGGGAACAGGACTGGGGCCAGGACCGGGGCCAGGACCGGGGCCAGGACCGGGGCCAGGACCGGGGCCAGGACTGGGGCCAGGACCGGGGCCAGGACCGGGAACAGGACTGGGGCCAGGACCGGGGCCAGGACCGGGGCCAGGACCGGGGCCAGGACTGGGGCCAGGACCGGGGCCAGGACCGGGAACAGGACTGGGGCCAGGACCGGGGCCAGGACCGGGGACAGGACCGGGGCCAGGACCGGGGCCAGGATCGGGGCCAGGACCGCAGCCAGGACCGGGGCCAGGACCGGGCCAGGACCGGGGCCAGGACTGGGGCCAGGACTGGGGCCAGGACCGGGGCCAGGACCGGGAACAGGACTGGGGCCAGAACCGGGGCCAGGACCGGGGCCAGGACCGGGGACAGGACCGGGGACAGGACCGGGGACAGGACCGGGGCCAGGACCGGGGCCAGGATCGGGGCCAGGACCGCAGCCAGGACCGGGGCCAGGACCGGGCCAGGACCAGGGCCAGGACCGGGGCCAGGACCGGGGACAGGACCGGAGTCAGGAACGGGCCAGGACCGGGGCCAGGACCGGGGCCAGGACCGCAGCCAGGACCGGGGCCAGGACCGGGCCAGGACCAGGGCCAGGACCGGGGCCAGGACCGGGGACAGGACCGGAGTCAGGAACGGGCCAGGACCGGGGCCAGGACCGGGCCAGGACCGGGGCCAGGACTGGGGCCAGGACCGGGGTCAGGACCGGGGCCAGGACCGGGGCCAGGACTGGGGCCAGGACCGGGGCCAGGACCGGGGCCAGGACCGGGGACAGGACCGGGGCCAGGACCGGGCCAGGACTGGAGCCAGGTCCAGGGCAGGCTGGGGCAACACAGCGAGAGATGGAATCAACACCGCCGCATACCACGTCCAAGCAGCGGATCATCAGCATAATCACATAGATAGCGAGTAATAATGTTGTCAACAGATTTTCAATCTCAAACGCCCGACGTCTGGAAGAAGCACCATACATTAAAGGGAAATATTGACCTCTTGGTTTATATTTCTGCATTATCTTATGACACATGTATAGTATCAAATTGATCGCATCTCAATTTAAAAGTGAAATAACAACTCTTTCTATTTCGATAATTACATTTTTGGAAATGTAAATATATGTACGGGGAAATGTATGTGTGTGGGAAATTTAAATATATTATTATATATGGCGACGAACGGTATGATCCTGCTCTATATCTGGCGTGACATATCAGGCGCTATATGTAGATATATGTAGACCCGTCGCGAGGTTTCCCTAATTCTAGTTGCCACCGGCTAGCGTAAAACACGACATAAGTCAGTCAAAAATATAGATATTGCTTTGAAATTCGGTTTGTGTATCGTCCATACTTGGTTCTCCAATATATCTTCCGTTTTTTATAATATATTTGAGATAAAAAAAATGTGGACATTTTTCACACACAAAAATCATTTCATTTGTATTCTGAAATATATTCAAAAACCGGAATATATATTAGAGAACCAAGTATGGACGATGCCCAAACCAAATTTCAAAGCTATATCTATATTTTTGACTGAATTATGTTCAGTTTTACGCTACCCGGTGACGATTGCGGGAAACCAAAATACGCACACCGGCAGCGAAAAACCGATCGCCCCAAAGAAACGCGGCTGCTATTAATGATTATGCCATTTGGTCTGTACGATCCAGAAAACCACTCGCTGATATTTTTGCTTGCAAGCATACCTTATGTGTTGTATTGTGGGTGAAGTCCATAAAGCATATTTTGTGTTGTGTGATCATTTATTTTCTTGTGCTTGGGACCATTTTCCTCACGTGTAAAATGTACAAAATGTAAATGCAAAAATGTAAACAAACATAAAATTTCGCCCAGTCATCATTTTTGTATTCTGAAAATTTTATCGTTTTGATTTTGCTCACAAAGAATGGGACGCACAACCACGTGTAACGAACAAGGTCCAATCTCTTGCTCGGTTCGACCGGGTTCTGATCCTCCGACAACGGCATAAACTTCCCCAAAGCCCAATATTTGTCGCTTTACTTACACAAATCTGTCGCCAACGCTCGCTACCAAGTTACCGAAAAAATAGACCTCTGGTTGTACAGCTTGATGCGCTGTGAAGGGGCATGCAAGTCTAGAATAGACAGAAACAGATCAGTGAAGGCAGTCCACTGATCGGCAACTCCCGCGCGCGAGAACACTGGGGTACAGGGAAAAATGTCAGTATGGCACAGGGAAAAATGAAAATCTAACACATTCATCCTATGAAGAGTGAAGACGTCCAGAGTATATGAATCTCGGCTTCGCACGTGCTTTAGGAATGTCAAGGGAGGTAATAATAAAGGAATGGTCACTATAGGCGCATTGAGCAATCATCTGTTTTCTTCTTCCCAGCACGGTTTTCACTCAAATTACTCCACCGAAACCGCGCTTCTTACCGTATCCGACCATATCCCTTCCGCCACCGACCGACAGGACATACCCTCCTTTGTATCTTTGATCTGACTAAAAACTCTAAATGCTTTGACGTGATCGACCACGCAAAGCTCCTTTCCAAACTTCAAACCTATCGATCAATAAACTAATAAACCAATTATATCCATCCTACCTGGTTTTCCTCTTACCTCGCTGGCCACACTCAATCTGTTTGTACAGCTGACGGGCGTGGAAACCGTCACCTTTCCCGATCCCTACCCAATCTTATCGGTGTCTTCCAAAGATTCTCGCTTGGCCCGCTCCTATTCCAGATTTCCGCTAACGATCTTTCCCTGTTCGCACCACAGGCACTCGTGGTGCAGTACGCTGCCGATACCCAAATTCTGGTCTCAGACGAAAAAGGATCCCTCAGCTCATTGCTAACATGGAACAGGCTTTATCATATCTCGATGTCTGGTTCCATTCCCATGGTTTGAAAGTAAACACCGGGAAAACAGAACTCATAGTCTGTGGTTCCCGTCAACATTGTCACGGCAGGGTCCCGACTGCACTATTGGGTTCCGCGAGCAATGGCGGCGCCACCATAGGGACAGGGGTGGCAGCCTGTCACCCCTGCCGTGACACTGGGGCGCCACCATAGGGACAGGGGTGGCAGGCTGCCACCCCTGCCGTGACACTGGGGCGCCACCATAGGGACAGGGGTGGCAGCCTGTCACCCCTGCCGTGACACTGGGGCGCCACCATAGGGACAGGGGTGGCAGGCTGCCACCCCTGCCGTGACACTGGGGCGCCACCATAGGGACAGGGGTGGCAGCCTGTCACCCCTGCCGTGACACTGGGGCGCCACCATAGGGACAGGGGTGGCAGCCTGTCACCCCTGCCGTGACACTCGCGGCGCCACCATAGGGACAGGGGTGGCAGCCTGCCACCCCTGCCGTGACACTGGGGCGCCACCATAGGGACAGGGGTGGCAGCCTGTCACCCCTGCCGTGACACTCGCGGCGCCACCATAGGGACAGGGGTGGCAGCCTGTCACCCCTGCCGTGACACTGGGGCGCCACCGTAGGGACAGGGGTGGCAGGCTGTCACCCCTGCCGTGACAGCCACCCCTAAAATTTAGGCCACCGTCAAAATTTTACCGGTGCTGTTTTTTTCTCAAAATTATGGATTCCGACCGCTGTGAACATATATGGAACAGTTCCCGTCGTCGACCGATGCAAATTTTAGTCACGTTAGTCTATGTTACTAGTCAAACTATTATATCTAGTCATGACCATAATATTCGCCAATTTGACCGAAACATATGCACGGTCTCAATAGACACGTGGCTTTACGGTCTCTCGACAGGGGCTAAAACGGCGGATTATTGGTAAACACGTAAACGTTCATACACACATGCTCCCACACTCCCACGCTTTTAAAGGATATAGTTCACCTTGGAACATTTTTTCCAAACACGATTTGATTATATTTTGTAATACAATGTATTTTTATATCGTCAAAAATGGTCAAACATAACGCCGATTCAGGACAGAAGGTCGTAAATTATTAATGTTATCAACACTATATAAAATCTCCCTGAGTCAGAGTCCTGACGTCACACGAATTAAAAAAAATGGCTCAGCCAATCAGATTCGAAAGTAGCCGCGTAAGGATAGACTCGCATTAGAGAAGTGCCAACCGGCGGCCGGCGGTTCGCTTGCCAGCTGCAAGCTGATTGGCTGATTACATAGCCTCTGCCCAGGCATCGTCAGCACCGCATTCTTTCGTCAGCATCGTATTCCTTCGCCCAAAAATCAAATATAATCGGCTTGAGAGTCTTTTCAGTCAAGAAAACTTGCAGATAGGGGTTTCCCAACACGGGCTACATAACTGCTATCTCAGTTCAAAACCCATGTTGAAGGTTTCCTTATTATGATTTCCTTTAACCCTCGCCAGTGCTGGGGGGGGGGGGAGGGGGGTTGATGCCACTCCCTCGGTTTTTCGGGAATAACTTGCGTAAATATCAACCGATTGCGATGAAACGTTCAGTACCCTACTTTTGAACAATTTTACACATTTTCTGGATTTTTTAAAAGTTGTAGGCCACATGAACCGTGCCTGTTTTTCAAGGTCATGTCAGGCGCAACTGGCGTCCGTAGTATTCATCTTTGTAACTTGTGCAGTTTCATAGTGTTTGCTGTTCAGGAGCATATGCACAGGTGTTTCCAGGTAACAGTTGTGGTTTCCCTTGAGATTGTGACCTCTATTGACCTTTGCAGAGGTCAACCGAGGTCACTGACCTCCGATGACCTGATATTACTTTTTTGGCTTCTGGCAGTTTCTATGACATTTTGTGACGCTGATTTCAATATGGGATCAATTGTACATAATTATATGTTCCACTGGGGTCATGCGCTCCAACAGGTCAACCGAGGTCACTCACCTCAAATGACCTGACATGACCTGACATGACCTTTTGGGAATTTGGCTGTTTCTAGGACATTTTGTGACGCTGATTTCAAATTTGGCACCCATTTAGCATAATGATATGCTCATTCGCGATTCTAGTTCGATTAAATTCAATGTAAACGTATTTACAATTTGGTTGAATTTTGGGACATTGACATGACCTCAGAGGTCACCTAATGACTTATACCTTAAAATCGGGTATCAATGGCTTTCTCTCGTGACAGGCAACACGCTCGTTTTTAAATCGAAGCTCTAGCCCAATTAGGGGCGAAACGCTAGGGGGGGGGGGCGGGGGGGGGGGGATTGTACCGCCCCCCCGCCCCCCTGCACGGTCACGCACTGATCGGACGCTGCACGGGCGAGGGTTAAGTCATATATCAATCACGTTACTATCCGACAGCCTGACGACATAACATAACAACATGAAGCTACTGGGTGCTGTCTGAATGAATTGGAATAGAATGTTGGCGTTACGTCCCCGTATGGCAACAGTAGTTAACCACTGTGTACAGTGACGTACTCAGGATTTACTCCAAGAGCGGGCAATTTTTGCTCAGGGGGGCATAAAATACCCCCACCAAAAAAACACTCAACGGATTTGGCCCACTATATTTCTAAAAGGACATATTTTCACCATTTTTCTCTTAAAGAAATGAAAAAAATCATTAATTTTGTTCGACCAAAGGGGGCACGTACAGACCTTCAGGGGAGGGGTGGGGGGGGGGGGGCAATTTCCCCGTTTGCCCCCCCCCCCTTGTGTACGTCTATGACTGTGTATACAGTATCTGAGCGGAGGTTTGACGCGAGGGAGGTGGTCGCGGACATGACGCGTGTCCGTGGTAACAGAACGGTACCGCCAGAAGCGTAAACATGTCCCGCGGCCGGCCGCCACCGGCATGTCAGAGGCACGTGGGAGGTGTCCGAAGTGTGGCACATCTCCCAGGAGGTCTTGTCAGAGGCACGTGGGAGGTGTGAGAAGTGCGTCACATCTCCCAGGAGGTGTCCGAAGTGCGGCACATCTCCCAGGAGGTGTCCGAAGTGCGGCACATCTCCCAGGAGGTGTCCGAAGTGCGGCAGGAGGTGTCCGAAGTGTGGCACATCTCCCAGGAGGTCTTGTCAGAGGCACGTGGGAGGTGTGAGAAGTGCGTCACATCTCCCAGGAGGTGTCCGAAGTGCGGCACATCTCCCAGGAGGTGTCCGAAGTGCGGCACATCTCCCAGGAGGTGTCCGAAGTGCGGCAGGACGTGTCCGAAGTGTGGCACATCTCCCAGGAGGTCTTGTCAGAGGCACGTGGGAGGTGTGAGAAGTGTGGGACATCTCCCAGGAGGTGTCCGAAGTGCGGCACATCTCCCAGGAGGTGTCCGAAGTGCGGCACATCTCCCAGGAGGTGTCCGAAGTGCGGCACATCTCCCAGGAGGTGTCTCCCAGGACTATATCTCCCAGGACTATATACAATCTCCCTGAGTCAGAGTCCTGACGTCACGCGAATTAAAAAATGGCTCAGCCAATCAGATTCGAAAGTAGCCGCGCCGCGTAAGGATAGACTCGCATGAGAGAAGTGCCAACCGGCGGCCGGCGGTTCGCTTGCCAGCTGCAAGCTGATTGGCTGATTGCATAGCCTCTGCCCAGGCATTGTCAGCACCGCATTCTCTCGTCAGCACCGTATTCCTTCGCCCAAAAATCAAATATAATCGGCTTGAGAGTCTTTTCAGTCAAGAAAACTTGCAGATAGGGGTTTCCCAACACGGGCTACATAACTGCTATCTCAGTTCAAAACCCATGTTGAAGGTTTCCTTATTATGATTTCCTTTAACCCTCGCCAGTGCTGGGGGGGGGGGGGAGGGGGGTTGATGCCACTCCCTCGGTTTTTCGGGAATAACTCGCGAAAATAGCAACCGATTGCGATGAAACGTTCAGTACCCTACTTTTGAACAATTTTACACATTTTCTGGATTTTTTAAAAATTTGTAGGCCACATGAACCGTGCCTGTTTCTCAAGGTCATGTCAGGCGCAACTGGCGTCCGTAGTATTCATCTTTGTAACTTGTGCAGTTTCATAGTGTTTGCTGTTCAGGAGCATATGCACAGGTGTTTCCAGGTAACAGTTGTGGTTTCCCTTGAGATTGTGACCTCTATTGACCTTCGCAGAGGTCAACCGAGGTCACTGACCTCCGATGACCTGATATTACTTTTTTGGCTTCTGGCAGTTTCTATGACATTTTGTGACGCTGATTTCAATATGAGATCAATTGTACATAATTATATGTTCCACTGGGGTCATGCGCTCCAACAGGTCAACCGAGGTCACTCACCTCAAATGACCTGACCTGATGAAATTTGAAATCAGCGTCACAAAATGTCCTAGAAACTGCCAAATTCCCAAAAGGTCATGTCAGGTCATCTGACATGACCTTTTGGGAATTTGGCAGTTTCTAGGACATTTTGTGACGCTGATTTCAAATTTGGCACCCATTTAGCATAATTATATGCTCATTCACGATTCTAGTTCGATTAAATTCAATTTATACGTATTTACAATTTGGTTGAATTTTGGGTCATTGACATGACCTCAGAGGTCACCTAATGACTTATACCTTAAAATCGGGTATCAATGGCTTTCTCTCGTGACAGACAACACGCTCGTTTTTAAATCGAAGCTCTAGCCCAATTAGGGGCGAAACGCTAGGGGGGGGCGGGGGGGGGGGGATTGTACCGCCCCCCGCCCCCCTGCACGGTCACGCACTGATCGGACGCTGCACGGGCGAGGGTTAAGTCATATATCAATCACGTTACTATCCGACAGCCTGACGACATAACATAACAACATGAAGCTACTGGGTGCTGTCTGAATGAATTGGAATGGATTGTTGGCGTTACGTCCCCGTATGGCAACAGTAGTTAACCACTGTGTACAGTGACGTACCCAGGATTTACTCCAAGAGCGGGCAATTTTTGCTCAGGGGGGCATAAAATACCCCCACCAAAAAACACTCACCGGATTTGGCCCACTATATTTCTAAAAGGACATATTTTCACCATTTTTCTCTTAAAGAAATGAGAGAGAAAAAATCATTAATTTTGTTCGACCAAAGGGGGCACGTACAGACCTTCAGGGGAGGGGGGGGGGGCAATTTCCCCGTTTGCCCCCCCCCCCCCTTGTGTACGCCTATGACCGTGTATACAGTATCTGAGCGGAGGTTTGACGCGAGGGAGGTGGTCGCGGACATGACGCGTGTCCGTGGTAACAGAACGGTACCGCCAGAAGCGTAAACATGTCCCGCGGCCGGCCGCCACCGGCATGTCAGAGGCACGTGGGAGGTGTCCGAAGTGTGGCACATCTCCCAGGAGGTCTTGTCAGAGGCACGTGGGAGGTGTGAGAAGTGCGTCATATCTCCCAGGAGGTGTCCGAAGTGCGGCACATCTCCCAGGAGGTGTCCGAAGTGCGGCACATCTCCCAGGAGGTGTCCGAAGTGCGGCAGGAGGTGTCCGAAGTGTGGCACATCTCCCAGGAGGTCTTGTCAGAGGCACGTGGGAGGTGTGAAAAGTGTGGGACATCTCCCAGGAGGTGTCCGAAGTGCGGCACATCTCCCAGGAGGTGTCCGAAGTGCGGCACATCTCCCAGGAGGTGTCCGAAGTGCGGTACATCTCCCAGGAGGTGTCTGAAGTGCGGTACATCTCCCAGGAGGTGTCCGAAGTGCGGCACATCTCCCAGGAGGTGTCCGAAGTGCGGCACATCTCCCAGGAGGTGTTCGAAGTGCGGCACATCTCCCAGGAGGTGTGTGAGGAGCTGGACATGCTATAGTAGGAGCTCAGACATCGGCAAGCCGCAGGACGTGTCCGGCAAGTGGGTCCCCTCCTTGGACGTGTCCGGCAAGTGGGTCCCCTCCCGGGAGGTGTCCGGCAAGTGTATCCCCTCCCGGGAGGACGTGTCCGGCAAGTGGGTCCCCTCCCGAGAGGTGTCCGGACTGGCAACCACCAGCCCCTCAGGACTAGAGATGCAAACAATCCTTTAAAAAAAACAGGAACCGGCCCCGCACCGTCACCGCTTATGCATGAGTTGGGACCGGCATCAAGCCCGGCCACATGTGGCAGCACCCGCCAGGCCCGGCACTCGGCAGCCAGCAATCTCCATGCATACTTCATTATACACTACAAATATTTTTAACAGGAATAACTATAGTTTGCAATTTGCATTTGTCACCATTTTCACACCACATTGAAACACCAATGGATAATGGATATTGATCATGCAACTGAGAGACCGTTTCCTATTCAGCACGTGTTACACAGATTTTACCAATAAATGCATGTGTTTATGGATCGTAATGGTGAAGCCAATGGGAAAAACACCGGAAGTTATAATGGACTCTAGAGGATCCAATAACACTTTTGTTATTGGATCATACCATATTTAGTCACTAATTATTGGATTATTGGATCGGGCGAACAGTTGTATGATACAATATTTAATGGACTCGCGCCTGAAATATGTATTATTGAACTCGTCTTCGGCTTGTCTGATAACACATCATTTTCAGGCGCTCTTCCATTAAAGTATAATATATGGTAAAGGAATCCCACAAAAGTCAGAACTTGAGAGATCAATAATCAACAACAGACTCAACAGGTGAGTGGAACAGGTCAAGGTGAGTAGACTTCTTTCATCTTCGGTGGTTCGCAAAATAAAAAGCATGATAGGATCAAGTCCAGCAAGTCCAGACGAGCAGCTCAACCCGCGCCGTGCCGGTGCTCGGCGCCACCTTCGCCGTGCCGGGGGGGGGGGGGGGGGGGGGGTAGCGTGTCGACGCCCCTTTCTAACTCGGCTCCTATGAGACTTAGTCAAAAAACAAAAACACTTTTCGAAAGCTCGTCAAAATGCATGTTGAAACTATTTCTGGCAATTTTTTTATCAGGTTAATATTAAGGTCACCAGAGGACATCAAGGGTCAGATTTTCAAGTTTTAGGACTTCGCTCCAGAAATTCCCAGATAACACAGGAGCTATGATAGCTAGGAACAAACGAAAACAACAACAATGGAAATCTCTTGAAAAATGCAATGGACAAGGTGTCCCCAGATTTAAGCTCAGGTAAATAGTTTAGGCTCCAGAGCTCATCAAATGTCAAAAAGTCTATTTTTTAGTAAAACAGCTTTCACAAATATATTTTACCTAATAAAGATAGGGTAATAATTTTGACGCCCCCGTGTTTACCTCGTCAAGGCGTCTCGTTTGTTTGTCTCGTCTCGTCTCGTTTTGTCTCGTCAAGGTCAAGTGGTGACCCAATTAGGGTATGTTGCACATTGGGAAACGTGCCTCGACGAGACAAACACATTGGTACCAGTTTCACTTCTCTATCTGGATTTTGTCGAGTTATTTGCAAAAAAAAGTGTTGGTGACCTTGGGTGACCTCATCTGACCCTGTAGAGGTCACCGAACAACAATTGCACCTGGAACTTCAATAATGGCCTATGATAACATGATCCGGAAGGAATTGGACTGATATAATTCGTATCCTCAGAATAGGAAGCATTTGATTATTTCCCCATTGTTTTATAATGGGGAGGTCACGAAATTGACCCGACCTTAGGTCACCGATATACAACAACAACAAAAACGAGATAAAACCATTGTAGGTACTATTGCTGTTATGGAATCATGTAAGTGCGAAATCGATCGGGCAAAAACTGTGGCTGTGGTGCGACCGGATTTTTTTTTGGAGGTGGGGTCACGTGACCTGGTCTGGTGACCTGACCTGAGATGACCCGAAGATTTTGTTTACATAATGTGCACAATTGATGGACGAACAGCTGTGTCAAAACGGCGGCGCGAAGCGCCGCCGTTTTTCCGCTATTCTCGAAAAACCTTAGTGGGGGGGGGGGGGGGGTCTAAACGCTTCCCGGCACGGCGCGGGTTAAAAGTATGTAATAAGTATGCACTCGTCACTCAATATCACACAATGCAATGTTTGGGTTGTAATTTTAATTGGCATGGACTAGCATAGGCGTAACCGCCTTCCGAAAGTAGGTGGGGATGGAAGCACTTTGAAGTCGATGCTTTCCATGCCCATAGGCATAATGATACAATCCGAAAATGTTACTGTGAACTGATCCCCAGTGACCCCAGTGGTGGTTACGCGACTGTGGACTAGTAAATAATAAATATACTTCACAGGATAAGGGGGAAAAGCAAGTGTTCTTGGACATTTAGTATGACAAAAGTACTACAAACTTTGGGAGTGACAGTCATATATTGAATGACAAAAATACAATAATACAACCTGTTTTCATTTACAGATTATCCTCAGTTTTTCCTCGCTATCCAAGCTAGCCACTAGCACAGAGTAACAAGGCGACTGACTGCTGCTGCGCGTTTATAGCGACTGCAATATTTGACAATTGCGAATTCGTTGAGCTCAAAACGGCGCACACAATTAATCCCGTCACCGAAATGACTAACTGTATCACCATAAATGACTTAAAATCACCAAAATGTCTCAACATATTGAGGATTTCGGCCAATGGACTTCTTTAAAAAATAAATAAACTGGCTCCAAGGGTTAGGTAGGTTAGGATAGGTTAGGATAAAAGCTTGAGCAAAAATAATGGTGATACTCTTTTGGTTGCATTTATTTTCGGTGATATGTTCAGCTATTTCGGTGATCAGATTAGTCAATTCGGTGACTGGATTAATTTGTTCCCAACGGGGTTGGGGACATGTAGTGGGTTTTTACGCAAAACAAATTTAGCGTATTTTTCTCGATTTTTCGATATACTTCTCACACACATCTTAGACCGCCTTCTGCCCTAAAACTTCTTCTTAATTTCTCATTAAAAAAACGTTAGGGAACGATGGCCTGGAAGTCCTATGGCATGAACTCATCGTTTTTGCTAAGTTATTAGTGGACGTCCACGGAAAATGAATTGTCATATGGTACAAAAATATTGATTCTTCAATACCTTGCGCTTATTTTCTATGACAGTTTAACATACTGGCAAAAAGTAAATTATGAAGGAAAAAAAATGGATTCCTGGGCGATCATGAGTGGAGTATTATACAACTGTGTACGTTACCGTCTGACAGAACTGTTGGCGCGATTACCTACCTTTAGATTGCCTTTACTTTTCGACCTACCATTCGAAATCTCGTCAAAAATCATTTTGAAACTATTTGAGTCATGTTTTGGCTTAGGTCAATATTGAAGTCACCAGAGGTCATCAAAGGTTATATTTTCCAGTTTTAGGACTTCGCTTCGAAACACCCAAATATCTCGGGAACTATGACATCCAGGAACAAACGGAAAAAGCAATAGAAAGCTGTTAAACAATTCAATCACTAAAATGTCCTCTTATTTTAGCTCAAATCAACAGTTTTGGCTCCAGAGGTCATCAAATGTCAAGAAGGCTATGTTTGGCAAATTGTTTTTCACAAATAACTTTTTACCTACTAAAGATAATACAATAATTTTGAATCCTTCGTGTTCGTCTCGTCAAGTTGCTTTGAATCATTTTCGAGTTGACTGGGCTAGGACAACTTAAAAAAAATTGACATCAGGTCAAGGTCAAGTGGTGACCCAAGTAGGTCATGTTGCATGTTGAGAGACGTGCAACGCCGAGACAAACACATTGGTGCTGGTTTCACTTTTCTGTATTAATTCTGTCGAGAGTTATTGACAAAAAGGTGTTGGTGACCTCGGAAGACCTCATGCGACCTTGCAAGGGTCCCTGAGCAAAATATTTGCCTGAAACATCAAGAAGGGCACCAGGCTATACAAATTTGTCCCAATTTTATGTGTGAACCCTAAATGGAAAGCATTTGTCAATTATTTGTCGTTGCCAGCAATAATTTGCAAATGCAATGCAATTTGGCGGACAATCATGCAACGCTACAAGGAGATGAATGTTAGCATTGGATTTCCGGCACATTTTCTATATAGAACGGGAGTACGTTTGTTTACAAATTGTGCTTTGTTCATTCAATAGCCACAAATGATCAAGTGAGTAGGCGTTTTCCGACATTTTAACGTTAAATATGACCAATAACTATTTATATAATACAAAAAGGCGGACCAACCGCAACAGTTACAAAGTACCGGAATTGGTTAGTTTATGCCTGCACAATGCTATTATCAGGCGCGTATCCAGGATTTCGGTCAGGGGGAAGGGGCGCGCCATACAAAAAGTTGCGCCCTACGGGCGCGTTTATATAGCGCTACATGGGCGCGACCCGGGCTTAAGGGGGAGGGGGAGGGGGGGGGGGGGGGGGGGGGCTAGCGCCCCCTGGATCCGCGCCTGATTATCTGGCATGGGGGTAAGTTTGTCACATTTCCTGAAGAATACGTTGTAAACATGATTATATTACGAATTTAGCCCGTTTTCCCTACGGCGGCCTTACGCTTCCAGCCGCCCGGGAGCGGCCCGGGAGCTCGGGCCGTAACGTGTTCTTGATTTTGTTTGTGACGTCACGACACTCGTGATTTGTGACGGCACTTTTGATTTACACTATGATCGTGACGTCACAACTACAAGGACATGAGCT
The DNA here is from genome assembly GCA_036785665.1 of Chirona hameri. NCBI lineage: Eukaryota > Metazoa > Arthropoda > Thecostraca > Balanomorpha > Balanidae > Chirona > Chirona hameri. Next base: position 30,261 of record JAXIVJ010004176.1, on the reverse strand, counting down.
TAATTGTTTTAGTTTTTAATCATTTTTGAGTTATTTTCGTTTTTTTTTATAATAAAAAAGATTTACATTATGAAAAATTATCCTTGTTTGATGAGCCCAAAACATTGGTACCTTACAAAATAGCCCCTAATCTAATTGGTTTGGAAGGTGGTGTTGGGGAAGCTGCCACGTGGAATTATGGAGATATGGTGATAGGAAGTTGAAGAGGAATCAGAGTCCAGACAGAGGTTTGCATTCTGGGATAAGGTCTTAGGCCACCTAAGATTTCTTTGCAAATTTGCGTTTTTAGTGTTTGGCAGAGTCTTTCCAGTTTCCACCTTTATAATTGCATACAATACAATATTTGCTCACTACCAAAACTACCAATGATATGATATGAATATGCCCTTTCTCATGTGGAACTAAATAGTAAATATGTATCAATAAATATTTTCAGTAATATGTATTTACCAGTAAGGCGCCGTAGTTGGCGATGAACGAGCGAGCGCGAAATAAATGTATGGTGAATTTCAACGCAATCGGGAAAATAGTTCCTGAGATATAAAAGGGTGAGCACGTGCGCACCTGCATAGGCACCCCACACATGACTTGTGGGAAAATGGAGGCTGAGGGTCCCTAACCACACAACAAATTTGCATATAATCTACCAAGCCGTTGCGAAGTTTTTGCGAGAAAACACTTTTCAACACCCCTCACGTGGCATGCGCCACGCGCAGTAGTAGTCATCCATATGAGTCGCCACTGGTCTCAAATAGGTTAGGTTGGATGGGTCTACTCAGCAAAGAAACCCGCTTGTCAATCGGACGTGCGGTTGCAGAGATATTAGCTTCCCAAAGGCCTCGCCCGGGCCGGGTCGGGTCGGGTCGGGCCAGGCCGCTCATATTCAGATTGATCTCATATACCACGGAAGGACGAGCGAGCGCTTCGCGCTCGCTCGTAACAATAGTATTAACAATAAGTATTATCATATAGGCAGGTGGTTTTGTTCCATAGGTACTTGTTATTTGCTATACAAAATATTTTGGGGTGACCTGGGGCAAGGGGATGACTAAATATAAAATGGTATGCTCTTCCCCCACCTAGTTACTAGTGATGAGATGTCAAGGGTTCCTGGGAGCGTGCACCACCACCGCACTGACTTGGAACAGACCAGGCGACCTCCCGGAACTGGCAATAGCAGCGTCACTCGACAGGGCCGGAGATGTCACATGCAACAGATTACAGAGGCCCGGCGAACTCGCTCGGTGACCAGCTGAGCTAAATATGCCCGGCCAGAAACCGCTAGGCGCATTAGGCAGTAGGACGTTGTTGTAAATTATATGCCCACGTAAGGTCTTGGGCAGATTCTAATAATTTGGATAACAAGGTAAATGTGAACTCATTTGTGTCCGTGCCCTCGCCCTCGCCCGGGTAGGGGGCGGGGGTGGATGCCACCTTCCTCGTTTTTTTCTTCTCTGGAATAACTCGCGTAGTTGCTAACCGATTGCGATGAAACTTTCAGTACCCTACTTTTCAAAAATTTGACACAATCTAAAAAGTTTGAATTTCTAACTCACATGACCCGTGACCTATGTATGACCTGTTTCTTAAGGTCATGTCAGGCGCAACTGGCGTCCCGCAGATCGATGCTTGTAACTTGTGCAGTTTTCGAGTGTTTGTTGTTCAGGAGCATATGCAAAGGTGTTTTGCAGGTGACAGTTGTGGTTTCCACTGAGATGGTGACCTAGATTGACCTTTTCAGAGTTCAACTGAGGTCATTGACCTCCGATGACCTCAGATGACTTTCTTGGGCTTCTGGCGGTTTCTAGGACAATTTGTGACGCAGATTTCAAATTTGGGATCCATTTTAGATAATTATATGTTCCACTGGGATCATGCGTATCCACAGGTCAACCGAAGTCACTGACCTCAGATGACCTGAGATGACCTTTTTGGAATTTTGCCGTTTTTAGGACATTTTGTGACGCTGATTACGAATTTGGCACCTATTAAACATTATGATATGCTCATTCACGATTCTAGCTCGATAAAATTCAATTTATACGCATTTTCAATTTTGATGACTTTTGGGTCATTGGCATGACCTCAGAGGTCACCTAATGGCCCAGGATCTTAAAATCGGATATCAGCGGCTTCCTCTCGTCACAAGCAACACGCTCGTCTTTGAATCGAAGCTCTATCCTATTTAGGGGCGAAACACTAAGGGGTCGTACCAACCCCTCCCCCCCCCCCCCTACCCGAACACGTAGTGATTTTGCCCTACCCGGGCGAGGGTTAGTGCTTCATTCAAATGTTGTATTCTCGGCTGACCTATCGTCAGAACCTATCACTTGCACCTTTCGCATATCAATGCTTCTGAATCCTCACACTTCTAACTACGCTTTTATCATTCGCCAGTCCGTTCAACTCTGATTAATTTTGTCCACCCCTTCCTTATACTGCTCTGTAACACACCTAGCAGGGATCTGGATCTGGATCTGGAACCAGACCTGACAGGGATCATCACCTCATCCTTGTTTGCAGATATGGGCTCTTCTCGCCTTGGCGATCCTTTTGCCATCAAAAGTTTTCCTCACCAAGCAAAATAAGATTTTAGCAAGAAATTTGTCTGAAAAGTGATGGGGCCATGACCCCGGCCACCCTGTTCCTACGCCTATGAGACCCCACTGCGAGGGAAGACCCGGGCACCCGCGCCAGGAGACGGCACACGTGCGGTGACCAGCCAGTGAACTCTGTCTTGTGAGCGCAGCTCTGGTCTGGACGGGGCCCCTCCGTCCTCCAGCGCCCGTTTCCGCTGACCGGCCTCTGCTCCGAGTTTCGCATTACAAAGCGGCCATTCCGGTGCACGCGGCTCGGCGTCGCGGCGGGTCGCAACGGGTCGCAACGACACAGCAGACGCGCCAGACGCGGCCGGGCGGGCGGGCTCTGTTTATCCTCCGATCGACTGCTGTCCTGCCTGCTGGCCGTCATTACCGAGAGGACAGCGACGGTCAACGGTCAGCCTCGCACACCGCTGGTGGTCAGGCAGGCACGCACACCGCCCGGTCCCGGCCCGCTGCGCAGTGTCCTGCCCGGTCACAGCGGTCAGCGGTCAGCGGTCAGCGGTCAGAGGACGGCCCGCCAACACAGGGACATCATGAGGACCATCACCCTGCTAGCGGTGATGCTGGGTTTGGCCGCCGGTGAGTGCTGGGGCCACGCGGAGAGGAAGATCAGGCGTTGTAGTAAGCTGCTGCCGTTGGGTTGATTTATTCAAAGCTGACACCAGGGGTGCATGTTTGGAATCAGCGTCGCAGTCAAATGAGGTCGGCCTGTAAATTCGGCAATCAGCCCAGCAGGACACCGATACTGCATACGGCTCATGTAACGGTTAAGTTGCTACACATAACAACTTACAAAGCCATTTACACGAGGATAGGGGAGACAAAATACTCCCAAATTGTATGGTCCATACACTATCAATTTAATTATAGCAAATAGTTGTTATTGCTTGGTCAAATATAATGAGGAAACACACATACATCGCTTTGTCGTTCCAAAGCAAAAAAGTGCTCAGGAATTTGTAAGAATCTAAGACCACAGAAACATTTTATAGCATTGACATTTGACTCTCTCAATCATGGTAAAAATTAATCATTTTCATGTTTTCTGTGCTATTAAAGCTCATTTGATTATTTGCTAAAGGGACCTTTTATACCAAGTGTAAACATTTTGCACGATATGCCATATATTTGTATAAGCTTTTGTAGGCTGGTGGAAAATAGGCATTGATAAATCCAAGCACATTTTCCGAGACAGCCACAACTTTCAGAAGAACATAGCTCCTGTTTTACTTTCAATAGAGTTCGATGTGGCTTGGTAGAAGGTGCACGAGATCATTTCACATTTTACGCCTTAAAAATAAGGTAAAACCGTGGGTAAAACGTTGCATTAATATTTTTACTTTAAACTTGTATTGCCTAAAAAGTAGAGTGGCATCTCAATCGGTTCGCTTTCTTGAGCCACTTATGTGTGTTACGACTTACGAAACAATATCTTTTAAGAAATATTGTCTCGCATTGCATCTTTTTGTCAGAATGAGATCCAGAAGTCACCCACTGCACTTGCGTAGGTTCGCATGGTTATTGAATACGAATCAATCCAAATGCATTTGCTTAGACTCGTAGTGACAATGCAGCAGACCTCATGCAACAAACCGCAGTAAACTCTGCTTAGCAGCAGACCTCATGCAACAAACCGCAGTAAACTCTGCTTAGTTGCAGTCCCAGAGTTCTTGTTTTTTTTAACTTGAAGGCAGCATGTTTTACCTAAAACTGTGATTACCGTATCCCGGTAACCAGACGAGCACGAAGAATACAATTTGTAGTAGGTCAGCAACTCATCGTATTTGACTGCCAAGCTCAAACTCGTACAAATTCGTGTCATGTTGTGCCCCTGCGCTCACAAAGGTCGTCCCAAATCGACCGATCCAATGTTCACCTACCGCAGACCTGCTGATTACTGATCCCCAGAATCCATCCTAGCTACAATATTACGCTTTTAGCATTAACGCTTGGCTCGAACGTCAAACCATTGTTCATATCTGGACTCCAAACGCACTCCAATCTTCACCAGTACATTGCGTGCTGATTCGGCTTCACGTACAGGCTCTGTAAGCTCCAATCCGCGTCAAATCAGTTCTGCTCCGCTCTGCAATACTCGCACACATGTGACTAATGGGACTCAGCAATGCTGGGCCACACGTGACTAATGGGCCTCAGTTAGCCGACTTTAGCCGACTCCACAATGGCGGACGGCGTAGAGCGCCCGCCTCTTACCGGGATTAACCTGCGCCGAGCCTGGGCTGATCAGCCGATGGGTCGGCCGGAGAGAGGGGAGCGCCGAGGCGGCGGAGCGCGCTTTCATTTCAGCCTGCACGGAACAGCCGGCAAAAACAGCCAATTGCGCCCTCGCTTCGGAGCCGTGTCAATCTGATCTTGTGCGTCACGCGAGAACGGGTCAGATTCCTTCTGTCCCTGTCACCGGACTGGACGTTTAATAGTGTTAATGATCGAAATACAAACGCCCGATTTTGTTTAGGGGTTGTCTGATTTCAATCCGGAAATATATTAAAAACGTCTCTTAATTGCAGAATAAAATGAGATCGTCATTTATGTGAATGCTTCCGTTTGCTTTCCGTTATTCTGAAAATCATTCAACACATAAAAAACAACCAATTTTAGATACATGTTTGTTGAATAAATACAGATAACCAAATACACAGCAAATACCTTGTACCCAAATAATACCCAACACCCAATTACCTAAATACACTGACAGCTAAATCTGGCTGATAAATATTACAGATGCAGACAATATTATCCAGCGGAGACGATGCTATTATCATTCGGTGATTTTTTTTTTATAACCAGCTTGGTGTTAATACTGATGTTTTAATTTAAATCAGCATGGAATTCGAACGCCAAGTTTCAGAGGGAGAGGGTTAAGCACAATCCTGGCTTAACCCTCGCCCGGGGGGGTAGGGGGGGGGGGTGCCATCCCCCCTCGGTTTTTCTGGAATAACTCGGGTAGTTTCCAACCGATTTCGATGCAACTTTTAGTACCCTACTGTTGAAGAAGAAAAAAATCCCACATACTCCGAAAATTTTGAATTTCTAACCCACATAACCCGTGACCTATGACCTGTTTATCAAGGTCATGTCAGGCGCAACTGGCGTCCCGCGGTATCGATACTTGTAACTTGTGCAGTTTCCGAGTGTTTGTTGTTCAGGAGCATATGCACAGGTGTTTCCAGGTGGCAGTTGTGGTTTCCACTGAGATTGTGACCTCGATTGACCTTTTCAGAGGTTAACTGAGGTCATTGATCTCCGATGACCTCAGATGACTTTTTTGGGCTTCTGGCGGTTTCTAGGACAATTTGTGACGCTGATTTCAAATTCGGGATTAATTTTACATAATTATATGTTCCACTTGGGTCATGCGCTTCCACAGATCAACCGAGGTCACTGACCTCCGATGACCTTTTTGGAATTTGGCAGTTTTTAGGACATTTTGTGACGCTGATTACGAATGTGACACCCATTAAGCATTGTGATATGCTCATTCACGATTCTAGCTCAATAAAATTAAATTTATACGCATTTACAATTTTGATGACTTTTGGGTCATTGACATGACCTCAGAGGTCACCTAATGACACAAGACCTTAAAATCGGGTATCATCGGCTTCCTCTCGTCACAAGCAACACGCTCGTCTTTGCCGCAAAGCTCTATCTCAATTAGGGGCGAAACGCTAAGGGGGGGTCGTAGCCCCCCCCCCTACCCGAACACGTGATTTTGCCCTACCAGGGCGAGGGTTAACACTCGTCCGGGTATGGGGGATGCCACCCCCTCCCCTCGGTTTTTCGGGAATAACTCGCGTATTTTTGAACCGATTGCGATGAAACTGTCAGTATCTTACGTTTGAACAATTTGACACATACTCTGAAAATGTGAACTTCTAACCCACATGACCCGTGACCTATGACATGTTTCTCAAGGTTATGTCAGGCGCAACTGGCGTCCCGTAGTATCGATGAATGTAACTTGTGCAGTTTCCGAGTGTTTGTTGTTCAGGAGCATATGCACAGGTGTTTCCAGGTGACAGCTGTAGTTTCCACTGCGAATGCGACCTCGATTGACCCTTTCAGAGGTCAACCGAGGTAATTGACCTCCGATGACCTCAGATGACGCTTGTTTGCTTCTGGCGGTTTCTAGGACATTTTGTGACGCTGATTTCAAATCTGGGATCCATTTTACATAATGATATGTTCCACTGGGGTCATGCGCTCCAACAGGTCAACCGAGGTCACTGACCTCGGATGACCTGATATGACCTTTTTGGAATTTGTCAGTTTCTAAGGCATTTTGTGACGCTGATTTCAAATTTGGCATCCATTAAGCATTATGATATGCGCATTCACGATTCTAGCTCGATTAAATTAAACGTATACGCATTTACAATTTTGATGACTTTGGTCATTAACATGACCTCAGAGTTCACCTAGTGACCCAATACGTTAAAATAGGGTATCAACAGCTTTCTCTTGTCACAAGCAACACGCTCGTTTTTTTAATCGAAGCTCTAGCTTAATTAGGGGCAAAACGCCAAAAGAGCGGGAGGGGGTCGTACCCCCACCCCACCGAACACGTAGTGATTTTGCCCTACCCGGGCGAGGGTTAAGTATATTAGGTTTAGTATGAAGCAGGAAACTTGATTGCTTACAAAAAGTATGAATGTGTGCACCTGAGTGACTGAGTCGAATTTTTATGGCGTGCTTTTCCCACTTTCGCGCTCACATACTTCTCAACACGAAATTTAATACTTTAATAGTTTCAAAATATGTATGGATATTTCCTCGAGGTGAGCGATATTTTATTGATGGCATTTTCAAAGGGCCACATTGGGGTTGGGGACAGGTAGTGGGTTTTTACGCATAACAAATTCAGCGTAGTTTTCTCGATTTTTCAATATACTTCTCACACACATCTTAGACCGCCTGCTGTCCTAAAACTTCCTCTTAACTTTTCATATTAAACAAAATATTGATGTTGTTTGTGACGCCACGACACTCGTGAATTGTGACGGCACTTTTGATTTGCACTATGGTCGTGACGTCTACAAGGACATGAGCTTAATTGTTTTAGTTTTTAATTGTTTTTGAGTTCATTTCGCTTTTTTCTCATTAAAAAAACATTATGAAAAATTATCCTTGTTTTTATAAACCCCAAAAATGGGCACCTTACAAAATTGTCCCCAACCCCATTGGTATCGCAAAGCATGCTTGGTGAATACTGTGTTATCATATTTCAGAAGAAGAAAGTCAAGCATTGCATGCCAAGATAGTTTAAGATTAAGTTTGGTTCGCCTTACGTAGAAGGTGAAACTAGGTGCTGACATAAAGCTGGCCTGAGCTGGCATGCCATAGTGGTATATTATTACGACGAGCGCCAATTCCTTCCGTGGCGATAAGAGACAAATCTGAATATGAGCGGCCCGACCCGGCCCGACCCGACCCGGCCCGTGGCGACGCTTTTGAGAAGCTCATATCTCTGCAACCGCACGTCCGATGGACAAGCGGTCTTCTTTGCTGAACAGCCCCATCCAACCTACCCTGTTTGAGACCAGTGCCAATCAGTGCCGTTTGAGACCAGTGTTTGAGACCACGTGGGTGACTACCGCTGCGCGTGGCGCGTGTCGCGTGAGGGGTGTTGAAAACTGTTTTCTCGCAATAACTCCGCAACGGCTGGGCAGATTGGGTGCAAATTTGGTGTCTGGTTAGGGGACCCCTCAGCCGCCACCTTCCCACAAGTCAGGGGTGGAGTGCGTCTGCACGTGCACACCCTATAATATATCTCAGGAACGGCTGAGCCGATTGTGTTCCGTAGTGATTTTGCCCTACCCGGGCGAGGGTTAAGTATATTAGGTTTAGTGGGTGCCTTTGCAGTCAGGGGTGAGTGCCTTTGCACGTGCGCACGTGCACACCCATATTCCACATATAAGGACCAGCTGAGCCGATTGTGTTCGAATTTGGTGTGTGGTTAGGGACCCCTCAGCAGTAACTTTCCCACAAGTGAGGGATGTGCGTGCACGCACCACTGCACGTGCGTACCCTTTTTTATATCTCAAAAACTACTTGCCTGATCGAGTTGAAATTCACCATACGTTTCCTTCGCGCTCGCTCGTCCATCGCCAACTACGGCGCCTTGCTGGTGTATATTGATCGGAGCTATCCTAAATTGACCTAACTGACTCGAGTACAGGACAACTGACAATTGGCCGCATACTAATGCTGCTGGTCCGAACTTTACTGGCTGATCCTGCCTTTCACATTAAGGTAGCGGACATGTCTGCTTTCCATATTAAACTGTGGCTTGCCCTATATTTCAAATTTGTGCCTTGCTTCGTTAGGTTCTGACGTAACCTATTGTTTTTATGCATCATTTGCATACGATGCGATATGATTACATGCGATGCGATGTGAAAAATAACTTTCCGGCAGCATCTCGCGCAAGTCATGCACACTTTTCTGTCCGCGGGATTCATCAACACATCACAATTCTGTGTCACATTTTCAAACATCAGAACAAATCATACGTCCTCTTCGAAATCCTAGACGATGACAATGTACAGGACACATTACGTAACTAGGGATGTATGTTTATATGGCTGCCTTATATCCACGTCTTTTAGCTGGCCACTGTTGTTGATAGCTTTGCAAACACAAATCAATCTAAACTGCGCAAAATACGAAAACGACCAAATCCATCCCTCCAGCCGCTCTGCCAATCGCAGTCCAGTCGAAGAGGCAATATTCAGCCGCCGCTGACTGATACTTGCTCAGAGGCCAGCGAGGTTATGGCTGCAAGCCACTGTTCATATATGCCGAAATGATGCATGCTAATGACAATTGTGACGTCACCAGACATTCTTCAAAGACTGCACTAGAACTAGCCAGCACCAGAACACACCAGAACACCATACAAGAAACCATTATAGTTATACCATGGATAAAGTAAGCATGGATAGGAATCATACGCGATTTAGCGACCACAGAGCGGTACTAGCTGCCTTTTTTGTAGTACGGGAAACGGCCTACAACAGGCACGTTCCTACATATATGGGCACAAATTACCAGGCATGATGTCTATCGGCGGAACCAACATGTCATTAGTACTTGCGCGAGCTTCCCCAATGCATTTAAACTTAATTTGGTTCATCCCACAATCACCGGAAGGCGAGAAACCATGCGACGGGGCGGCCGTCTTAGCGTTGCGGCCTACCACGGGGCGGGCGGTATACTAGCTGGTGTTTTCGTAGTACGGGAAACGGCAGCGGCGGCGCGTGGTCGCAGATAACAATAGAACGTGGGCGGAATTACCTATCCATACTTACTTTATCCACTTTATCCATGGTTATACCATAGCACAGCATGCCTTCTCGTGTGAGCATATGATTATGAAGCACACAACGTTTGCATACTGATGTTTAGCGAATGCCTAAGAAACTTCATTGGGCACAGGTTTTCAACTACCACTGAATGTGGAGGCAAAACTGGACATGGACTTGGACATTAAGGAGTACTGGGAGATGGTACTGGATTGGCTGAAATCGCAGTATTCCCAGACCGGACAGGGACCGGTACTCACGGCCAAGAGTAAGTTATATTTAATAGCAATTAACACACTATTTTGGTCGAAAAAATGAATAAAAAATTAAGCTAACAAAAGGAATTAGGTCATTAAATTAATTAACAAAGGGATATTGTGTCCATTTAAAAGTGGAATGCCTTCTGATTGATCGCAGACGGAAAGTGTTCTAACTTGCATGGAAGTAGAAGAACATGCAATTGCATTGCATTGCATGCAATATTTCGAGGGTGTTAACCATTCACATCGGTTTGGATGTACTGTACCCATTTGTCCGCCACTTTGAATTTGAGCCTGCCGCGCCATAACATATAGCGTGAAAGTTTTATAGGAATTATGTATGTTATCCCACACACACGAACATATGCTTCAAGCTTGAAAAGTTTGTGAAAAATCATGTGTTCTTCGGTGCATGTGAACTAATCGCTAATTGGTATTTAATGTTACAAGCGTAGAAACTTCACATATTTCCGAGAGGAAATATTCAGCGTAGTGCCAAACAGTCAAGGCACTGATTATCCGATAAAGGAAAATACATATTGGCTATTATTTATAAAGGCATATTGATGACATACAAAGATGGGATACGAAACGCCATGACCGGTTCAGCGTGCGGGTTTACCTCGAGTTGCCTTGCAGAGTGCTGTGTTAAATAGTCGGCGGGCCTCACTGCCTTGAGTTGCCTTGCAGAGTGCTGTGTTAAATAGTCGGCGGGCCTCACTGCCCCGTGCCTTGAGTTGCCTTGCAGAGTGCTGTGTTAAATAGTCGGCGGGCCTCACTGCCCCGTGCCTTGAGTTGCCTTGCAGAGTGCTGTGTTAAATAGTCGGCGGGCCTCACTGCCCCGTGCCTTGAGTTGCCTTGCAGAGTGCTGTGTTAAATAGTGGGCGGGCCTCACTGCCCCGTGCCTTGAATTGCCTTGCAGAGTGCTGTGTTGAATAGTCGGCGGGCCTCACTGCCCCGTGCCTTGCATCTCATCGAACGGCGGAAATCTCCGTTCATCTCTCGCGGGCTCGACTCACAACGATAGGTGGACAATATCGAATTTAAAGTAATTAATTATCAACTTGAAGTATCAGCGTTTGAGATTGCTCACATACGCACGACATACAGCTCACTAACACTATCGCGCGCCTCACCGCACCGACATGCATCAACGAGCGACTCCCCTCTGCCCGCCCCGCACAAGTCCACCTGACCTGACCTAGGTCACATGACTCCCCTCCGCCCGCCCCGCACCAGTCCACCTGACCTGACCTAGGTCACGCGACTCCCCTCCGCCCGCCCCGCCCCGCCCCGCACCAGCCCACCTGACCCGTCCTAGGTCACGTGACCTCTGCCCCGAGGGCAGGCTAGGGCAGTCGTCTCCCGGCCCGGCCCAGAACCTGTGTCAGAAACAGACGAGGGGAGGGGAAAAGGGGAAGGGATTTGCCGGTAATAGACTTTGTTATTGCCTTTAAAACGATTTGAGCAATGGGCATGTATGTATGCACATAAGTGCATGCTATTGAAATCAATGCTAACTTATTGCAAGTTTCTATGGGATTTATGTCGGTATTTCCAGACAAAATGCCCCAACAAAGAAGAATCCATCTAAAGACTCCTTTGTTTGAAAGGAGTGATACAAGGGTCAAACAGATATCAAACATGTTATCGTAGCCTTTAATCCACAGCTAACACAAGCAAACATTTCGACTGTGCTAAGTCCTATACAGTAATTGCTCGATCAAAACAGGTCGTTTATCCGCTGCCGAACCACTGAGCTCGGTTCGTCAGAGTGAGGCTGATGACAGAGTCTCTCTCTCTCTCTGCACCGCCACTCTGCTCTGCCGACCCCGCTGTTGCTATAGCAACCCACACACACACACACACACACACACACCTACACACACACACACACACACACACACACACACACACACACACACACACACACACCACACCCACACGCACACGCACACGCACACGCACGCGCACACGCACACGCGCACGCGCACGCGCACGCGCACGCGCACGCCCACACACACACACACACACACACACACACACACACACACACACACACACACACACACACAACACACACACACACACACACACACACACACACACACACACACACACACACACACACACACACACACACACACACACACACACACACACACACACACACACACACACACACACACACACACACACACACACACACACACACACACACACACACACACACACACACACACACACACACACACACACACACAGATATATATATATATATATATATATATATATATATATATATATATATATATATATATATATATATATATAATATATATATATATATATATATATATATATATATATATATATATATATATATATATATATATATATATATATATATATATATATATATATATATATATATATATATATATATATATATATATATATATATATATATATATATATATATATATATATATATATATATATATATATATAATATATATATATATATATATATATATATATATATATATATACATATATATATATATATATAT